>JAWPHD010025957.1:0-14709 GCA_037043455.1 Cyrtodaria siliqua | reverse complement strand
CCGGCCGTGTAACAGTTAGAGAGCAAATCCATCGACTCATTCTTTCACTTGGCCAAGACTTACTATACAACGCTTCCCGTGATCTAGTTAAGACACCAAAACATATTTCGCTAGCACTGACTGTAAAAGACCTTACGGGATCTTCCAGAATTGTGTCTTTACTGAATAAGTTTGGTCACTGTGTGTCCTATCAAGTGTTGGAATCTATTGAAACAGCTATTGCAGAGAGGCAGGAAGCTAAGCAGGGAAATGAGATTGCATTACTTCCAAGTAACATTAACGCTTGTTCATTTGCCACGTTCGTTTGGGATAATAACGACCTACTCGAGGAAACACTTTCAGGCGGAGGCATTGTACGAATGGCATTGTGATACAGAGGCAGGTCGACACGTGCAGTCCATTTATTGATCCAGTAGAAGTAGTCCTGTCTGGTAAAAGAAGTTTTAAACCCGATATACAGCCACTTCTACCATACACAGCAGGAAAGCGTATTAGTCCTGTGCCGTATGACGCAGCCAAAGACATTCTGATAAACTCAGAAACAGTGTATAAAACACCAGTAAAACGTGACTTTGGATGGTTCTTGTGTAGACTCAAAAACCTTGATGAGGCCGAAGTGGATTCTGGCCAGCAGACAATACCTGGGTGGTCTGCATTTAATGCGAAAGTAACACCTACATCTGCAGTACCTCGACAATGTGATATAGGGTATTGCCAAGTCATTGATGCTTCACCAACACAGCTTCCTGTTGTGTACAATGTTCTGAAACGGTCTATTAATATGGCAGACCAACTCCATCAAACTGATGTTGTCATTGTCTTCGATCAGGCTATATATGCAAAGGCATTGGAGATCATATGGAAACATCCAACAGAATTCAAACGTGTTGTTCCATGTATGGGTGCGTTTCACATCGCGTGTACATTTCTGGCAGTTATCGGTAAACTGTTTGGTGATGCTGGTCTTCGGGACAGAATGATCGAATCTGGTATTATCGGGTCTGGCTCGATAAATGCTTTGTTGGAGGGTCGTCACTATAATAGAGGTGTACGAGTGCATAAGCTGGTCATGGAAGCCATGCTACGACTTAGATGGAAATCGTTTGTGAGTATTCTTTCTGAAGATGAATTAGCCGAGGTTCGTGTAGACTTGACTACCACCCATACTGACGTACGTGAATCACCAACTCCTGAACGTTTCCAGGAATTCACAGAGTTGGATGCATTTGAGTGCCTGCTAGAAAAGTATCAAGCATACTGCCAATCGAATGTCGTCCCTGTAGCCAAATTCTGGAACACCTATATAGAAATGGTCCAGCTACTCCTTCATTTTATTCGATCGACCAGGGAAGGCAACTGGGAATTGCATGTGGCATGCATACGTAGCATGGTCCCCTGGATGTTCGCTTATGATCGCATCAACTACGCCAAGTATTTGCCAGTATATCTCATGGAGATTCAAATGTTAGAAACCAACCACCCTGAAGCTTATGCAAATATTTCAAGCGGTGAATTTGCGGTTCAAAGAAGTTCACATTCATTTGCGCAAGTTGCAAGAGACCAAACGATTGAACAAACACTGAATCGTGCAACCAAAACTCGCGGTGGCATCATTGGCTTCAGTTTGAACAAAAGTGCAGTACAAAAGTGGTTAGTTACAGCTCATGAACGAGCAATGATTAGAGAAAGCTGTTTTTCTATGGCTGGTGTTGATGGCCGTCAAACTCATGAACACAAGGAGGGTTCGTCAACCAGAATCGTAAGAGATTGCAGTGATGTTGTTAAGGTTGTTGAATTAGTCGAGACATTGAAATCTAATCCATACAGCAGCACATCAAATGAACTAACAAGCTTATCATCTGGTGTTGTTGCTGACAAGACTGTGTGTCATGATCTTCTGAACGCCAATCAACAAGGTCAGTAAGCGGCAGAAGCATTTGTTAAGACACGCTTATCAAATGATGAAAGCTCATTTTATGATCCACTTAAAAAAATGAATTTGAAGACATTTTCCAGCTTAGGCAAGAAAAAAGCAGATTAAAGTGGGTAATAAGAATATCATTCTAAGAGCTGATAGAAATTTGTTTTCAGAATGATTGTGGTGGCTCAGTCTAGAAGTTGGATCTGAGAAATGTGTTGAAACACTGTCTGGGTCCCATACCTTGGTCGTTGGCAGAGGTTGACGGTTCATACATTAAAACATCAAAGGCCAAGTTAGCTGAGCTGATAGAGAAGGACTCTGAGTATCCTGAGAATATTTCTCCAACTGCTGTCTGGATTATCGATCTGATGGCACTGCTGCAAGGTCTATTTGAATTACCCGATACATTCTCCGCATTAGCAGCTCTTGTTCTTGACAGGGTGTTGCCCTAAACCAATAGAAATGCAAGGGTTGATATCGTATCTGACCAATACCCTGAAATATCAATTAAATATGTGGAAAGAGATCGACGAGCTAGTGAAGGTAAGCTCGAAATACAAATCACGTCTGGTGCTCAGAAAATCCCAAAACAGTGGAAGAAGTTTCTATCTAGTGGCAATAACAAGACTTCCCTTGTAGAGTTCTTCTTCCAGGAGTGGAATAAGACACAGTATGTAGGAAAGCTGGCTGGTCGCTCCCTGTTTTACGCACATGGTCCGAACTGTCATGTTTACAGGATTGTAAATGATGAAAGTGAAATTGTTTGTGAAGAAATTCCAGAACTACACTCTTAACCAGGAGGAGGCAGCACTGCATGCTGCCGAGGCTGGGCATGACAGCATTGTTATAAAGACACCCGACACAGATGTGATAATGCTAGCCTGCCACTTACAGCATAAGATACCAGGTGAATTATTTATTCACACTGGTACAAAGACTCTGACACGATTCATTAACATTGAGGAAGTTGCCACGAAACTTGGACCAATGGTGTGTGAGGCTTTACCAGGCCTACACTCATTTTTGATCTTGTGACGAATGATCAAGAACTATGTAAGTCAATGCAATGTCTAGGTAACGACTTGCCAGATGATGTTTGTCCGAAACTGAGAAGTTTGCATGTGCCCTTTACAACATGTCTAGTTACACCAGCATAGATGAGGCCAGATACCAAGTGTTTTGTATCAAAAACCCTCAGAGTAACTATTTGCCCCCATGCCAAGATGCCTTACAGAAACATTCAGCAAGAGCAAACTATCAGGCTTTCATTTGGAAAAATGCCTTAAGTTCAACCCCTGACGTAACGAGTCCACATGACCATGGATGGACAATATCTGGTAAAGAAATATCCATAGCTTGATGAAACGTCCACCATCACCAAGAGCCATTCTTGAGTTAATTAAGTGCAATTGCTCAGGAGACTGTTCTGGAAACCGGTGTTCATGCTTCAAAAACCGAATACCCTGTACCGAATCATGTGGATGCCTACATAATTGTGAAAATTCTACAATTGTTGATTCTAACAGTGATTCAGAATCTGAATCTGATGATAATTAACTGAAAAATGATTAACACCACATATTTATGGCTTATGCATAAGTCTTGATTTGCAGTGTGTTATTGCTTTCAGATAGGAGTAAAATAACAAATTTAGATCTGTAAAATTGTACAGTAACTATAATAAATGTAGAATAGCTCCTCCAATCCCAATTATTTGTTCAATTTCAAATGCTTTGTAAATTACTGTTTGGTTGAAGCTTGTAAATTTTTGCTCACAGTTAGGGAATCGAAACAAATACAATGCCTCATTTTGTCAAGTTATACACACTATCAGTATACTATAACAATTGGAACATTTAAGAAAAGAAAATCTCATTTTTTTTGGATTTTCTAAAATTGTATTCGAAATAGATTTTTTTATTACTTCCCTTTTATACATATTTTGTCTGAATATGTTCTTTTATTTCATTACGTCTTATTTTGTTTATATGAGTATATTTCATTATATTCAAGTTATTTGATTAATAAAACATGACAGATAATGACAGAAAATAATTATTAATGTATTACACACTAAAATATACAAAATAGTTTTCAAATTACCTCCCCTTTTTGTGTTAGTAGTGCAATTGATTTTAAAAAAACTGCATGAAATAGATTCAAGTGTATTATATCAACATGTTCCCAAAGAAATATTTAACATTTTATGCATTTTCAACCCAATATGACCGCTTATATGCGTTACAGTCATACATCAGAAAACAAGAGGTCAATGACCTTGAAGCTCTACTGATTGATTTTGATTTCAGGAAGTAGTCGCTACAGACTTGTTTTTTGAAAATCTATTATTAACCGTGGCGGCCAGCTTGAATTTCCGGCCGACCTGAACTTTTTTTAGGATCAACTAGACATCAAGAGCAACATTCCTGTGAAGTTTCATGAACATCCGTCACGTAGTTTCAGAGGAGTAGTCGCTACAAGTTTTTACTATATAACTCTATGTAACCAAAGATGGCCACTGGCAGCCATGTTTAACGTCGAATCAAAATAATTTTCCACAAGGATCAACATCATGTCATGCTGATCATTTTAGAAAAAGTCCCATATCAATATCACTTATAGTTTTCAAGAAGTAGTCGCTACAAACTTATTTTTTAAAAGTCTATTTTTAGCTGTGGCGGCCATCTTGAATTTCCGGCCGACCTGAAATTTTTCTAGGATCAACTAGACATCAAGAGCAACATTCCTGTGAAGTTTCATGAACATCCGTCACGTAGTTTCAGAGGAGTAGTCGCTACAAGTTTTTACTATATAACTCTATGTAACCAAAGATGGCCACTGGCAGCCATGTTTAACGTCGAATCAAAATAATTTTCCACAAGGATCAACATCATGTCATGCTGATCATTTTAGAAAAAGTCCCATATCAATATCACTTATAGTTTTCAAGAAGTAGTCGCTACAAACTTATTTTTTAAAAATCTATTTTTAGCTGTGACGGCCATCTTGAATTTCTGGCAGATCTGAAATTTTGCTAGGATCAATTAGACATCAAGAGCAACATTCCTGTAAAGTTTCATGACAATCCGTCAAGTAGTTTCAGAGGAGTAGTCGCTACAAGTTTTTACTATATAACTCTATGTAAACAAAGATGGCCGCTGGCAGCCATGTTTAACATTGAATCAAAACGATTTTTGACAAGGATCAACATCATGTCATGCTGATCATTTTAGAAAAAGTCCCATATCAATATCACTTATAGTTTTCAAGAAGTAGTCGTTACAAAATTGTATTTTAAAACTCTATTTTTAGCTTTGGCGGCCATCTTGGATTTCACATCAACATGAATTTTTGCTAGGATCAATTAGACTTTATGGCCAACATTTCTGTAAAGTTTCATGAATATCCATCCAGTAGTTTCAGAGGAGTTGTCGCTACAAATAAAAGTTTACGGACAGACAGACGGACGGCGGACGCCGCACCACGGCATAAGCTCTGCTGATCTCTGATCAGTAGAGCTAAAAACCAACGGTGGCCATCTTTGATCATCGTTACCATGGAAACGGACACGTCTAACAAAGTCTAACAAGTTGCAAAATATTGTAGACATTCTAAGCTTTCCAACGATATCAAAAAACCTTTGCCCCCTCTCGGGGGGACATAACTCATTTTTTTCAGGGCCCAGGTTGTGTACTACAAGTTGTTCTTTTGTACGAGGTCAAGGCAGTTTTAAAGGGACACACAGCAATCTTTGAAGTAGTGTGCGACTGTTACCAGGCATCAAAAGTATCATTTATTTAATCATCCGGTATCATTTTACTTTAAATCTGATTAAATATAATTAAATTCAGAGCTTTCAATTTCTTCATTATTCTATCTTAGCTTTAAATACAGTATTGGTGCAATATAATCAGAAATTAGTAATAAGTAAACATACATGTATAATCAGAAATTAGTAATAAGCAAACAAAAGAAATAATTTTTATAGGGGTTGATGCACTATTCTCAAACAATATTTAATTTAAAAAGGCTCTGAAAAACTTGAAGAAAGCTAAAAGAATGATCAAAATACCATGGGAAATAAAGGAGATATGACCTATTGAACATTTGCAAAGAAAATTAAAGGGAGGCAGCCATCTTGGAACGATGACATCATCGTGCCTTTTTACTATATGGTATATTGACAAAATATGTTCTAAAGAATAGAAAATCACTGCAAATGAAAAATAATCATACAATGTGAGTCCCTGATTCTACGTTTGTATATTTTTAATCAATTTGCAGTGATTTTCTTTGTTTTAAAATATTTTTGTCAGTATGCCATATATTATGGTAAAAAGCTGTGATGACGTCATTGTTCCAAAATGGCCACCTCCATTGATGTTTCTTTGCACATTTTCAATAGGTCGTATCTCCTTTATTGTTCATGTATTTTAATAATTCTTTCAGATTTTTTTAAGTGTTTCAGAGCCCTTTAAAATAAAATATGCTTGAAAATAGTGCATCAATACCATTAATACGGACTTAGAAATATGTAAGTTGTGTAGAAAAACTACTGGACGCTACATATTTAAAACAAAAATTCAAAGATTGCCATGTGTCCCTTTAATAGTATTATTACTTTCTAATGATCTCTTTCACGAGAGAGAGACCCAAGAGGGTCTGAGGATACTCTATTGGCTAATATGGCTATCTTACCAATAGAGGAAGTGACGTTTGTGTTCTGTTAATCTGATGCGAAATAATCGAGTATCATCTGTAAGGCAGTATCATAGAAGAATACACTTTTTCTCTATTTCCCTTGATGTTTCTCATTTGTTTAATGTTGTTTGTCTGAAATGTTGTCCCACACCCAGTGTCTAGACTGAATTTTGCACGACTTGTGACTTGGTGTGTTAACACGTCTTTTGATGGTACAGATACCCACCACCATTTCATCCAGTTCTGGACACGATGCAACACGAATATCGGTAGAACCGACTGATGTTCCCTGAAGTGGATGCTTGTGTGAATGAAGTCAGAATCACTCGTACAAGAGGACATATATAAAGTTAAATTAAAATTGTACATTTCAGATACGGACGTCGGAAAAAACGTGTTATCTTAAAATATATGCAACAGTACAAAGTGGGATTATATTGTTTTCACTCTAGCTAAAGTTATTGAGTTCTGGTTCTTGTGCTCTCCACTTATCTCTCTTTGCCCTCTATTACTTTGTCAAGTACTATTCCCGTCCCATCAGTATTTTTCCAATTATGCTTGGTAAAAGAAATTACCAAGAACAATAACTGTAATTTGAATGAAGATAGTTCTGGTTCATTTATCTCTCTTTGCCTGAGCTATCATTGTGTCAGGCATCATTCCAGTACCATCAGTAGTTTTCCAGTTATGCTTGGTACTAGAATTATAACATTACCAAGAGCAGTAACTTGATAGTTATGGTTCTTGCAATGTGCACTTTCCTTCATTGGCCTTTAACATCGAACAAGTTAATTATGCAGACGGACGGAAGGACACAGCGGTGACTATATTCTCCATTGTTAATTTCGACACAGTCAAATAGTCGGAAGCCTGGTTTTGTCCAAGATCTTACTGAAGCAAACTTTCAAATTCGGTGTAAAAGAAACTGTTCGCCTAAGGTCGCATGCTGAAATTTGCTCATTTTTCAATGATCAAGGGTAACAACTCTTTAACCAAATATGGTCAATTACACACATACACAAACTAAAATTCCCTAATTTCATCACAATTTATGGCAATAACTGTGTTATGCATGTATTGATTCTGCTCATTGTTAAACTCATCCAAGATCTTGCCTTCAAATTAACCCTTAACCCGCTACATAAATATATAATGGACCTTTTTTTTAATTAAGACCATTCCATTTATGTGACAAAGGGGTGTTTTAGGGAAAATGACTGACCAGCAGCTGGACATTGTAAACTCTGATCAGCCTTCGAGTTACTCGCTGGCTGATCTGGGATTACAATGGACGCAAAGGCTTCTATAGTCGTGCTTAGCGGGTTAAGGGCTAATACTAAAAACTCTGGACTGAAGTTATGGAGTACACAATCTGAAACAACCTTATCTCAACATAATCCGGGGCAACAGCAACCTAACTCAGGTGTCTATTTTGCTCATTGTCATCCAAGATCTGAATGAAACAAACCTTAAAGGGTCACTGTCCGTAACTTTTAGCTTATAAAACACACAATAACTATGTTCGCAAACATTACACACTAACCATTATTGAATATTTACTAATTAAAAGCAAGATTCAATCACGGTACAGAAAAAGAAAATCCGATTTGTGCGTTTGAACTCGCAGATCAAACTAAAATTACACTCGCAGTCATAATAGTGTGCATGAGCGTAAAGTGGTCGACATCGCTCCGACTGAGCTAAGCTGGCTATACATATTTATGCAATAAATACTATGGTGAAAACCTAATGCGCTAATGGAAGTCACGTGATCGCAGAAAAGGTAAATATTGTGGGTCCCACTTTATTTACATATAATAATTAAAACTTCTTTTTTTTTTCAAACTCACGAATGTATTCCTTTATACTTCTTAGGGTCTATCCTCATGTTTTCATGTATACATTTCACTGAATAAAAGTCAGACAGTTATTTGGCTATGCTCAATATCTGCTTACTTACGGACAGTCCCTTCAAGTTGAATTTGTTCAAAACTTGATCATATTTAATGAAGCTATCGTGTTCACAAGACGTTTACAATACTCAAGTCATGTCCTTACAGTACAGCACAAACTTTTTTTTTATTTTGCGTCAATTGAAACAAAAGCTCTCTAAACTTATTTTAATCACTCTCGATGTCTTGGGTAGAACCAGTACCAAGCAAATGCAGATCAAGTGTCTTGCTCAGGGACAGTATACATAGGGTCATGACACGGATCGAACCCAAGACTTTTCGATCCTACGTCCAAAGCTCTACCGATCGACCACAGAGCTACATCAATATGACGTCCATCAACCTATCATTTTATTTCAACTGGATGTTTAACAAATAAACAATAAAAACTTCCACAAAATAATAAATTTATTTCCACCATTTTTTAGGCAATAACTATATAACAAATAATTACACAAAATGAATGGTCATCTAAACAACTCCCTTGATGGTATAGCTGAAATGTACTGTTGTAATGCTAAATGCATGCTGCCTGAATACTTTTGTTTGTTTGTATGGTGTTTTACATCATTTTCAACACATACAAGGTTATGATGGTCAATTTTTTTGTGGTGATGGGAGACCACTCTCTTTTCCTGGGTAGAACCAGTACTAAACACCTAATGCCAGGCTCATCCTCTATGTACATCGAGATAAAATATGGAGAACGGGCCTAGAACCTTCTCACCCTGAACTGCAGAGTTGCTGCAAATTCTATTGTAGAGACTCCATTTACGCTGGAGCAACATTATAGTTTTTCTGCCACTGCTCTAGTGATATGAGCGAGATGGCACCTGAAACAATGCAGGGGTCATGATGAAGACTTTTAATGAGCATGAACAAAAAATGATAAAATGAAAATGAATTTTGGGGGGTTCTAGCCCTCTGCCTTCCCCTCCAACGGGATCTGCAGTTGCCCTATTTTTTGCCCCGTAACCAAACTATATGACTACTAGAACTTAATTCATCAATACAAGCACTATTGATTTTTTAAATTTGCGGATTTACAGTTGTTTCTGAACTGCAAATGGTCATAACAAATATAGTTAATGTAAAAATGATGGCAATGCTTAAATCAACTGTAAAATATTTAATTTACACATATATTCTATGCACACGAGATCCAAGCAGTCATGTTTGTTGTAGCTGTGAAAATTCCATTTTGATCAATATACTGTTAATATCACATTGTAATATATTATACATACATGTACTGAATGTCTTGTCACATGACATGATACACCCAATGGAAGACACCGCCAGAATACAAGCACTGCTTTATAATGAAAATATAATTCATAAATATATTTACAAAGAAAAGATCACGAAAAATGGTAACAACAAACATGTCATACAATAATTATAAAATGTTGTATCGGTCAAATAGGCCAAAGTTGTATAATGGGGTTCATTCGTTAAATGGACTCTAGGTATGTGGGCAGTGAAAAATTCCTGCTGAACAAAAAAAATTGGTTCAAAAGTTAATAAAAATATCCAAACTACTCATTTATTATTGCAGACAAAGCAATAATATGCTTGAATTAGTGTAAGTAGGAGCATGTACGTGAAATGTACGAGAAGTGTAGGAAACTTTTGTTTCAACATGTGGTGTAATGAACGTTGCGTATGAATACGATTTAATGTGCCTTCTGTACGTTTTAAGTTACTATTAAACAACACTATCTATTTAGGGCTATTCCATTAAACCATACCCTGGACCTAAGGAAGACAATTTAATAAACATCTATTGGTGAACCCTATTTTCTGAAATTTGGTTCTTTAAACTCAATTTTGCATCCATGGGTGGGTGTTCCATTACAGAAGTGCCTTCCTAGGGTCCCATGTATGTTTTAATGGAATAGCCCTTACCAACTAAGATCCATTTTGTACAACTTTCGGGAGACAAGCTCCTTCAAACATTGGAATATTACACCCCATCCAACACATGTTAACAAATCGGACGATTATTCTCTCGTGACAGTTACAACTGTCTACATTAGGACACATATGATACTCTGGTAGGCATGATAGATGTTTGTTTGAATGGTGTTTAACTTCATTTTTAGGCCATATATGATGATCATTTTAATGTGTGGTAGAGGCAGGACACCACACCCCACCCCACCCGCTAAAAAAAAGGTTTTTCTTAATTCAAGTGAAACATTTTAAGTGGTAAAAAATACCTTACTCTGAAATTGGTTGAGATATAAAATAAACGAGAGGTTAATGACCTTGAAGCTCTACTGATAGGTTTTTGATAGCTAGATCAGCATTCCTGTGAAGTTTAATGAAAATCCGTCAAGTAGTTTCGGAGGAGTAGTCGCTACAAGTTTTCATTATATAACTCTATGTAAACAAAGATGGCCGCTAGCGGCCATGTTAAACATCAAATCAAAATAATTTTTGACAAGGATCAACATCATGTCATACTGATCATTTTAGAAAAAGTCCCATATCAATATCACTTATAGTTTTCAAGAAGTATTCGCTACAAACTTGTATTTTGAAAATCTATTTTTAGCCATGGTGGCCATTTTTAATTTCCGGCCGACCTGAAATTTTGCTAGGATCAATTAGTCATCAAGAGCAACACTCCTGTGAAGTTCTATGAAAATCCGTCGAGTAGTTACAGAGGAGTAGTCGCTACAAGTTTTTACTAGATAACTCTATGTAAACAAAGATGGCTGCTGGCGGCCATGTTAAACATCAAATCAAAATAATTTTTGACAAGGACCAACATCATGTCATACTGATCATTTTAGAAAAAGTCCCAAATCAATATCACTTATAGTTTTCAAGAAGTAGTCGCTACAAACTTGTATTTTGAAAATCTATTTTTAGCCATGGTGGCCATTTTGAATTTCTGGCCGACCTGAAATTTTGCTAGGATCAATTAGTCAAGAGCAACATTCCTTTGAAGTTTTATGAAAGTCCGTTGAGTAGTTACAGAGGAGTAGTCGCTACAAGTTTTTACTAGATAACTCTATGTAAAAAAAGATGGCCGCCGGCAGCCATGTTTAACCTCGAATCAAAACGCTTTTCGACAAGGACCAACATCATGTCATGCTGATCATTTTAGAAAAAGTCTCATATCAATATCACTTAAGAGTTTTCAAGAAGAAGTCGCTAAAAAACAGTTTTTTAAAAATCTATTTTTAGATTTGGTGGCCATCTTGGATTTCACATCAACATGAATTTTTGATACGATCGACTAGACTTCATGGGCAACATTTCTGTAAGTTTCATGAAAATCCATTCAGTAGTTTCAGAGGAGTAGTCGCTACAAAAAAAGTTTACGGACGGACGGAAGGACGACAGACACGGCATAAGCTCTGCTGATCTCTGACCAGTAGAGCTAAAAATTATCATGCAAAAGTTATTTTTGATAGGGCATTTTCAATGCAAAATTATGGTGCAACAAACGTTTTTAATGTGTTGGATATATCCAAATTAACACACAACGAAAGTTTTATCGCAAAATAGTAAAGCTAACTGAAGTTATGTGAGATTTTCCCCAGTAACAATGAGTTTACACGGAAAAAGATTTTGCAACCAATTTTCACAACCAAGGTATTTTTTATTTAAAACTAAAAATTCCAGTTCCAATGATATAATTTACGGTATGTAAGAATTGTCTAAATTCTTTATGTAAATGTAGAACAGTATTAAGAAGACAATAAATGAATGAATGGTGTTTTACGGCAGGTCAACACAAGTAGGTCGCATTTGGTGCGAAGACTGATGAAATAGTCAATTATTAAAAGTTACACTAAAGTAAACAATACATGGCTATGCAATATGTGCGCTGCCCTTAATTGGATGGACTACATGGGTGCCTGTGAGATTATTGTATTGTACACAAAAGGGACACACAGCAATCTCAATGGTTTAAAACATCAAGTTAGTTTTTCTGCATAACTTAAAATATAATTTGCAAATCAGTACGAGTTAATTTTTTGTTTATGCTGATTATGTTGCACAAGTATTTAAACTCATTGAAACGGAGTTAGAATCTTGAAAACTCCTAAGGCTATTCCAAGAATGTCGACATGGTGGAATTGAATTGGATTTTATAGTCGCTCCAACAGCTAAGGTCAAATGGCGTCTTTCCAACTTCCATCGATGGAGGAAGATCCCAGGTGCCCCTTCAGCAAATTTTGTGCATGGACTTGGGTAGAACCACCGACGATGCGCGAGCCAGCTGGAAAGCTTCCTCGCATAGAGTTGAATTGAATTGGGTTTTAAGGCGCAACAACACATGAAAGGTTATATGGCGCCTAACAGGCATGAACAAGCCAGGCTCATCCTCCGTGTACACAGAGATAAAATATGGAAAATGGGCCTAGAACCTTCTCACCCTGAACTGCAGAGTTGCTGCAAATTCTATCGTAGAAACTCCATTTACGCTGAAGCCACGTTTATTGTTTTTCTGTAACTGCTCTTTTGATGTGAGCGAGATGGCACCTGAAACAATGCAGGGATCATGATGAAGACCTTTAATGAACATGAACAAAAAATGATAAAATGAACATGAATTTTGGGGGATTTCCTGGTCCAAAGGGGGACCGAACCCATAGCGGTGAGGGGCAAGTGGTTTAATGACGGAGACTCAACCACTCAACCATGGACACCCCGTTGGAAGGCAGTCCAATGAAAAATTGATGGGTGATGAGTGTTTGGGGGAATTTAATTCAAAAATATGGGTAGTGTTTTTTCCCAAAAAAGTGCCTTCCACGACACAATGTATTGAATTGAATTGGGTTTTAAGGCGCACATGAAAGGTTATATGGCGCCTAACAGGAATGAACATGCCAGGCTCATCCTCCATGTACATCGAGATAAAATATGGAAAATGGGCCTAGAACCTTCTCACCCTGAACTGCAGAGTTGCTGCAAATTCTATCGTAGAAACTCCATTTATGCTGCCGCCACGTTTATTTAATAATATATGCAAGCAGGTTTAAAGTCAAAATCATTTGGGATTAATAAATTGCAGCGTAATTTTAACGCTTGATAAACACCAAGATTGCTATGTGTGCTTTTAATTCTTCGTGAAAAGCGTAACACCATCTTTAGGTATTTTAGATATATTCTTTAAATACCGAATTGGGGCGTCCGTGGCCGAGTGGTTAACGTCTCTGACTTGAAATCACTTGCCCCTCACCGCTGTAGGTTCGATCCCTCAGGGGCCTAGGAATCTTTATGTGAGGAAGCTATCCAGCTGGCTTGCGGAACGTCGGTGGTTCTACCCAGGTGCCCGCCCGTGCACGAAAATTGCCCGGAGGGGCACCTGTGGTCTTCCTCCACCAATGGAAGCTGGAAAGTCGCCATATGACCTTAGCTGTTGGTGCGACTATAAAATCCAATTCAATTCAATTCAAATTAAATACCGAATTAAGAATTTTTAAAAAATCTCATTAACAGGTATTTGACAAAAAAACACGATTTTTAAAAATGCACTTTAGAGAAAAATTATGACTAAAAGTTGGTGTTTTGTCTTTTTTCCCTCCAAGAAAAATGCTAGGAAACATCACAATTTAGTATAAACCATTATCCTGTAGGCCTACACATTTATAAAGTACTTCATATGAAAATATAGGTTTAGGTCATTTTGATTTTTTATGAGCAACTGAATAGTATATTTTGGCACAAAATCTTTCCTTTTTTTTTTTCCCACAATGTTCATGAAAAAAGTTCCACACATTTGCACATATTCTACTCATAGGCTGTACAAATACTATAAACATATTAGTTTAATTTAAACATCGATGGGGAAACAAGTTCTTAACCCTTTTGCCGCCAAATTTCAAATGTTGTATGCTAAAATTTGAATTCAAACATCCCAGTGATATTCTATATAAGAAGAGTTAAGGAAAACATTCTTACTGAGTGGCGACCAGTGTAAACCCTGACCAGCCTGCATAGAGGTTGATCTGGGTTAACATTGGTCATAAAAAAACGATGTCTTCAACTGAGGCAGCGAAAGGGTTAAGTTCAACTTATATTAATCAGTCTTTATGGCTTCCTGGGTAAAACCAGTACTAAGCAATGTGAATTAATTATCTTGCTCAAAGATAAACCACATGGCCACGGCGA
>JAWPHD010025956.1:0-14719 GCA_037043455.1 Cyrtodaria siliqua | reverse complement strand
CACATAAATATTCCGTTCTTACGCATATATATTCCGTTCTTACACATATATATTCCGTTCTTACGCATATATATTCCGTTCTTACGCATATATATTCCGTTCTTACACATATATATTCCGTTCTAACACATATATATTCCGTGCTTACGCATATATATTGAGTTCTTACGCATATATATTCAGTTCTTAAGCATATATATTCAGTTATTACGCATACATATTCAGTTCTTACGCATATATATTCAATTCTTACGCATATATATTCAGTTAGTACGCATATATATTCAGTTCTTACACATATATATTCAGTTCTTACACATACATATTCAGTTCTTACACAAATATTCACTTCTTACACATATATATTCCGTTCTTACACATATATATTCCGTTCTTACACATATATATTCCATATATATTCCGTTCTTACACATATATATTCCGTTCTTACACATATATATTCCGTTTTTACGCATATATATTAAGTTCTTCAACATATATATTCAGTTTTTACACAAATATATTCAGTTTTACGCATATATATTCAGTTCTTACGCATATATATTCAGTTCTTACGCATATATGTTCATTTCTTACACATATATATTCAGTTCTTACACATATATATTCCGTTCTTACGCATATATATTCTTACACATATATTCCGATCTTACACATATATATTCAGTTCTTACACATATATATTCAGTTCTTAATCATATATATTCAGTTCTTACTCATATATATTCAGTTCTTACACATATATATTCCGTTCTTACACATATATTCCGTTCTTACGCATATTATGCCGTTCTTTCGCATATATATTCAGTTTTATGCATATATATTCAGTTCTTACGCATATTTATTCAGTTCTTACACATATATATTCAGTTCTTACACATATATATTCCGTTCTTACGCATATATATTCTTACACATATATTCCGATCTTACACATATATATTCCGTTCTTACACATATATATTCCGTTCTAACTCATATATATTCCGTTCTTAAAAATATATATTCCCTTCTTACACGTATATATTCCATTCTAACATGTATATATTCCGTTCTTACACAAATATATTCCATTCTTACGCATATATAGTCAGTTCTTACGCATATATATTCAGTTCTTACGCATATATATTCAGTTCTTACGCATATATATTCCGTTCTTACACATATATATTCCGTTCTTACGCATATATATTCCGTTCTTACACATATATATTCCGTTCTTACGCATATATATTCCGTTCTTACGCATATATATTCCGTTCTTACACATATATATTCCGTTCTTACACATATATATTCCGTGCTTACGCGTACATATTCAGTTCTTAAGCATATATATTCAGTTCTTACGCATACATATTCAGTTCTTACACCTATATATTCAGTTCTTACACATATATATTCAGTTCTTACTCAAATATTCACTTCTTACACATATATTATCCGTTCTTACACATATATTCCGTTCTTACACATACATATTCCGTTCTTACACATATATATTCCGTTCTTACGCATTTATATTCAGTTCTTACGCATATATATTCAGTTCTTACGCATATATATTCAGTTCTTACACATATATATTCCGTTCTTACACATATATATTCCGTTCTTACACATATATATTCCATATATATTCCGTTCTTACACATATATATTCCGTTCTTACACATATATATTCAGTTTTATGCATATATATTCAGTTCTTACGCATATATATTCAGTTCATACGCATATATATTCAGTTCTTACGCATATATATTCAGTTCTTACACATATATATTCAGTTCTTACACATATATATTCAGTTCTTACGCATATATATTCAGTTCTTACACATAAATATTCCGTTCTTACGCATATATATTCCGTTCTTACACATATATATTCCGTTCTTACGCATATATATTCCGTTCTTACGCATATATATTCCGTTCTTACACATATATATTCCGTTCTTACACATATATATTCCGTGCTTACGCATATATATTGAGTTCTTACGCATATATATTCAGTTCTTAAGCATATATATTCAGTTATTACGCATACATATTCAGTTCTTACGCATATATATTCAATTCTTACGCATATATATTCAGTTAGTACGCATATATATTCAGTTCTTACACATATATATTCAGTTCTTACACATACATATTCAGTTCTTACACAAATATTCACTTCTTACACATATATATTCCGTTCTTACACATATATATTCCGTTCTTACACATATATATTCCATATATATTCCGTTCTTACACATATATATTCCGTTCTTACACATATATATTCCGTTTTTACGCATATATATTAAGTTCTTCAACATATATATTCAGTTTTTACACAAATATATTCAGTTTTACGCATATATATTCAGTTCTTACGCATATATATTCAGTTCTTACGCATATATGTTCAGTTCTTACACATATATATTCAGTTCTTACACATATATATTCCGTTCTTACGCATATATATTCTTACACATATATTCCGATCTTACAAATATATATTCAGTTCTTACACATATATATTCAGTTCTTACTCATATATATTCAGTTCTTACTCATATATATTCAGTTCTTACACATATATATTCCGTTCTTACACATATATTCCGTTCTTACGCATATTATGCCGTTCTTTCGCATATATATTCAGTTTTATGCATATATATTCAGTTCTTACGCATATATATTCAGTTCTTACACATATATATTCAGTTCTTACACATATATATTCCGTTCTTACGCATATATATTCTTACACATATATTCCGATCTTACACATATATATTCCGTTCTTACACATATATATTCCGTTCTAACTCATATATATTCCGTTCTTAAAAATATATATTCCGTTCTTACACGTATATATTCCATTCTAACATGTATATATTCCGTTCTTACACAAATATATTCCATTCTTACGCATATATAGTCAGTTCTTACGCATATATATTCAGTTCTTACGCATATATATTCAGTTCTTACGCATATATATTCCGTTCTTACACATATATATTCCGTTCTTACGCATATATATTCCGTTCTTACACATATATATTCCGTTCTTACGCATATATATTCCGTTCTTACGCATATATATTCCGTTCTTACACATATATATTCCGTTCTTACACATATATATTCCGTGCTTA
Organism: Cyrtodaria siliqua; assembly: GCA_037043455.1. Classification (NCBI taxonomy): domain Eukaryota; kingdom Metazoa; phylum Mollusca; class Bivalvia; order Adapedonta; family Hiatellidae; genus Cyrtodaria; species Cyrtodaria siliqua. The sequence continues at coordinate 11,520 of JAWPHD010025956.1, read as the reverse complement.
CGCGTATATATTCAGTTCTTAAGCATATATATTCAGTTCTTACGCATACATATTCAGTTCTTACGCATATATATTCAGTTCTTACGCATATATATTCAGTTAGTACGCATATATATTCAGTTCTTACACATATATATTCAGTTCTTACACATATATATTCAGTTCTTACACAAATATTCACTTCTTACACATATATATTCCGTTCGTACACATATATATTCCGTTCTTACACATATATATTCCGTTCTTACACATATATATTCCATATATATTCCGTTCTTACACATATATATTCCGTTCTTACGCATATATATTCAGTTCTTACGCATATATATTCCGTTCTTACACATATATATTCCGTTCTTACACATATATATTCCGTTCTTACACATATATATTCCGTGCTTACGCGTATATATTCAGTTCTTAAGCATATATATTCAGTTCTTACGCATACATATTCAGTTCTTACGCATATATATTCAGTTCTTACGCATATATATTCAGTTAGTACGCATATATATTCAGTTCTTACACATATATATTCAGTTCTTACACATATATATTCAGTTTTACGCATATATATTCAGTTCCTACGCATATATATTCAGTTCTTACGCATATATGTTCAGTTCTTACGCATATATATTCAGTTCTTACGCATATATATTTAGTTCTTATGCATATATATTAAGTTCTTACGCATATATATTCAGTTCTTAGGCATATATATTCAGTTCTTACACATATATATTCAGTTCTTACACGGTTCTTACACATATATATTCAGTTTCTACACATATATATTCCGTTTTTACACATATATATTCCGTTCTTACACATATATATTCTGTTCTTGCACATATATTCCGTTCTTAACGTATATATTCCGTTCTTAAACATATATATTCAGTTCTTACTCATATATATTCAGTTCTTACACATATATTCAGTTCTTACACATATATATTCCGTTCTTACACATATATTCCGTTCTTACGCATATATATGCCGTTCTTTCGCTCATATATTCAGTTTTATGCATATATATTCAGTTCTTACGCATATATATTCAGTTCTTACACATATATATTCATTTCTTACGCATATATATTCAGTTCTTACGCATATATATTCAGTTCTTACACATATATATTCAGTTCTTACACATATATATTCAGTTCTTACACATATATATTCCGTTCTTACGCATATATATTCTTACACATATATTCCGATCTTACACATATATATTCCGTTCTTACACATATATATTCCGTTCTAACGCATATATATTCCGTTCTTAAATATATATATTCCGTTCTTACACGTATATATTCCATTCTTACATGTATATATTCCGTTCTTACACAAATATATTCCGTTCTTACGCATATATATTCAGTTTTTACGCATATATATTCAGTTCTTAAGCATATATATTCAGTTCTTACGCATATATGTTCAGTTCTTACGCATATATGTTCAGTTCTTATGCATATATTTTCAGTTCTTACGCATATATATTCAGTTCTTACGCATATATTCAGTTCTTACGCATATATACTCAGTTCTTACGCATATATGTTCAGTTATTACGCATATATGTTCAGTTCTTAGGCATATATGTTCAGTTCTTACGCATATATATTCAGTTCTTTTGCATACATATTCAGTTATTACGCATATATATTCAGTTCTTACGCATATATATTCAGTTCTTAAGCATATATATTCAGTTCTTACACATATATATTCAGTTCTTACACATATACACATATATATTCCGTTCTTACGCATATATTCAGTTCATACACATATATATTCAGTTCTTACACATATATATTCTGTTGTTACACATATATATTCCGTTCTTACACATATATATTCCGTTCTTACACGTACATATTCCGTTCTTACGCATATATATTCCGTTCTTACACATATATATTCAGTTCTTACGCATATATATTCAGTTAGTACGCATATATATTCAGTTCTTACACCTATATATTCAGTTCTTACACATATATATTCAGTTCTTACTCAAATATTCACTTCTTACACATATATATTCCGTTCTTACACATATATTCCGTTCTTACACATACATAATTCCGTTCTTACACATATATATTCCGTTCTTACGCATATATATTTAGTTCTTACGCATATATATTCAGTTCTTACGCATATATATTCAGTTCTTACACATATATATTCAGTTTTACGCATATATATTCAGTTTTATGCATATATATTCATTTCTTACGCATATATATTCAGTTCATACGCATATATATTCAGTTCTTACGCATATATATTCAGTTCTTACACATATATATTCAGTTCTTACACATATATATTTAGTTCTTACGCATATATATTCAGTTCTTACACATAAATATTCCGTTCTTACGCATATATATTCCGTTCTTACGCATATATATTCCGTTCTTACGCATATATATTCCGTTCTTACACATATATATTCCGTTCTTACACATATATATTCCGTGCTTAAGCATATATATTCAGTTCTTACGCATACATATTCAGTTCTTACGCATATATATTCAATTCTTACGCATATATATTCAGTTAGTACGCATATATATTCAGTTCTTACACATATATATTCAGTTCTTACACATACATATTCAGTTCTTACACAAATATTCACTTCTTACACATATATATTCCGTTCTTACACATATATATTTCGTTCTTACACATATATATTCCGTTCTTACACATATATATTCCATATATATTCCGTTCTTACACATATATATTCCGTTCTTACACATATATATTCCGTTTTTACGCATATATATTAAGTTCTTCAACATATATATTCAGTTTTTACACATATATATTCAGTTTTACGCATATATATTCAGTTCTTACGCATATATATTCAGTTCTTACGCATATATGTTCAGTTTTTACACATATATATTCAGTTCTTACACATATATATTCCGTTCTTACGCATATATATTCTTACACATATATTCCGATCTTACACATATATATTCAGTTCTTACACATATATATTCAGTTCTTACTCATATATATTCAGTTCTTACACATATATATTCAGTTCTAACACATATATATTCCGTTCTTACACATATTATCCGTTCTTACGCATATTATGCCGTTCTTTCGCATATATATTCAGTTTTATGCATATATATTCAGTTCTTACGCATATATATTCAGTTGTTACACATATATATTCAGTTATTACACATATATATTCCGTTCTTACGCATATATATTCTTACACATATATTCCGATCTTACACATATATATTCCGTTCTTACACATATATATTCCGTTCTAACGCATATATATTCCGTTCTTAAAAATATATATTCCGTTCTTACACGTATATATTCCATTCTAACATGTATATATTCCGTCTTTACACAAATATATTCCGTTCTTACGCATATATATTCAGTTCTTACGCATATATATTCAGTTCTTACGCATATATATTCAGTTCTTACGCATATATATTCCGTTCTTACACATATATATTCCGTTCTTACGCATATATATTCCGTTCTTACACATATATATTCCGTTCTTACGCATATAAATTCCGTTCTTACACATATATATTCCGTTCTTACGCATATAAATTCCGTTCTTACGCATATATATTCCGTTCTTACACATATATATTCCGTTCTTACACATATATATTCCGTGCTTACGCATATATATTCAGTTCTTAAGCATATATATTCAGTTCTTACGCATACATATTCAGTTCTTACGCATATATATTCAGTTCTTACGCATATATATTCAGTTAGTACGCATATATATTCAGTTCTTACACATATATATTCAGTTCTTACACATACATATTCAGTTCTTACACAAATATTCACTTCTAACACATATATATTCCGTTATTACACATATATATTTCGTTCTTACACATATATATTCAGTTCTTACACATATATATTCAGTTTTACGCATATATATTCAGTTCTTACGCATATATATTCAGTTCTTACGCATATATGTTCAGTTCTTACACATATATATTCAGTTCTTACACATATATATTCCGTTCTTACGCATATATATTCTTACACATATATTCCGATCTTACACATATATATTCAGTTCTTACACATATATATTCAGTTCTTACACAAATATTCACTTCTTACACATATATATTCCGTTCGTACACATATATATTCCGTTCTTACACATATATATTCCGTTCTTACACATATATATTCCGTTCTTACGCATATATATTCAGTTCTTACGCATATATATTTAGTTCTTACGCAAATATATTCAGTTCTTACACATATATATTCAGTTTTACGCATATATATTCAGTTCCTACGCATATATATTCAGTTCTTACGCATATATGTTCAGTTCTTACGCATATATATTCAGTTCTTACGCATATATATTCCGTTCTTACACATATATATTCCGTTCTTACGCATATATATTCAGTTCTTACGCATATATATTTAGTTCTTACGCAAATATATTCAGTTCTTACACATATATATTCAGTTTTACGCATATATATTCAGTTCCTACGCATATATATTCAGTTCTTACGCATATATGTTCAGTTCTTACGCATATATATTCAGTTCTTACGCATATATATTCAGTTCTTACGCATATATGTTCAGTTCTTACACATATATATTCAGTTCTTACACATATATATTCCGTTCTTACGCATATATATTCTTACACATATATTCCGATCTTACACATATATATTCAGTTCTTACACATATATATTCAGTTCTTACACAAATATTCACTTCTTACACATATATATTCCGTTCGTACACATATATATTCCGTTCTTACACATATATATTCCGTTCTTACACATATATATTCCGTTCTTACGCATATATATTCAGTTCTTACGCATATATATTTAGTTCTTACGCAAATATATTCAGTTCTTACACATATATATTCAGTTTTACGCATATATATTCAGTTCCTACGCATATATATTCAGTTCTTACGCATATATGTTCAGTTCTTACGCATATATATTCAGTTCTTACGCATATATATTTAGTTCTTATGCATATATATTAAGTTCTTACGCATATATATTCAGTTCTTAGGCATATATATTCAGTTCTTACACATATATATTCAGTTCTTACACAGTTCTTACACATATATATTCAGTTCTTACACATATATATTCCGTTTTTACACATATATATTCCGTTCTTACACATATATATTCTGTTCTTACACATATATTCCGTTCTTAACGTATATATTCCGTTCTTACACATATATATTCAGTTCTTACTCATATATATTCAGTTCTTACACATATATTCAGTTCTTACACATATATATTCCGTTCTTACACATATATTCCGTTATTACGCATATATATGCCGTTCTTTCGCATATATATTCAGTTTTATGCATATATATTCAGTTCTTACGCATATATATTCAGTTCTTACACATATATATTCATTTCTTACGCATATATATTCAGTTCTTACGCATATATATTCAGTTCTTACACATATATAATTCAGTTCTTACACATATATATTCAGTTCTTACACATATATATTCCGTTCTTACGCATATATATTCTTACACATATATTCCGATCTTACACATATATATTCCGTTCTTACACATATATATTCCGTTCTAACGCATATATATTCCGTTCTTAAAATTATATATTCCGTTCTTACACGTATATATTCCATTCTTACATGTATATATTCCGTTCTTACACAAATATATTCCGTTCTTACGCATATATATTCAGTTTTTACGCATATATATTCAGTTCTTACGCATATATATTCAGTTCTTACGCATATATGTTCAGTTCTTACGCATATATGTTCAGTTCTTATGCATATATTTTCAGTTCTTACGCATATATATTCAGTTCTTACGCATATATTCAGTTCTTACGCATATATACTCAGTTCTTACGCATATATGTTCAGTTATTACGCATATAGGCTCAGTTCTTAGGCATATATGTTCAGTTCTTACGCATATATATTCAGTTCTTTCGCATACATATTCAGTTATTACGCATATATATTCAGTTCTTACGCATATATATTCAGTTCTTAAGCATATATATTCAGTTCTTACACATATATATTCAGTTCTTACACATATACACATATATATTCCGTTCTTACGCATATATTCAGTTCTTACACATATATATTCAGTTCTTACACATATATATTCTGTTGTTACACATATATATTCCGTTCTTACACATATATATTCCGTTCTTACACGTACATATTCCGTTCTTACGCATATATATTCCGTTCTTACACATATATATTCAGTTGTTACGCATATATATTCAGTTAGTACGCATATATATTCAGTTCTTACACCTATATATTCAGTTCTTACACATATATATTCAGTTCTTACTCAAATATTCACTTCTTACACATATATATTCCGTTCTTACACATATATTCCGTTCTTACACATACATATTCCGTTCTTACACATATATATTTCCGTTCTTACGCATATATATTCAGTTCTTACGCATATATATTCAGTTCTTACGCATATATATTCAGTTCTTACGCATATATATTCAGTTCTTACGCATATATATTCAGTTTTTACACATATATATTCAGTTCTTACACATATATATTCAGTTCTTACGCATATATATTCAGTTCTTACACATAAATATTCCGTTCTTACGCATATATATTCCGTTCTTACACATATATATTCCGTTCTTACGCATATATATTCCGTTCTTACGCATATATATTCCGTTCTTACACATATATATTCCGTTCTTACACATATATATTTCGTGCTTACGCATATATATTCAGTTCTTAAGCATATATATTCAGTTCTTACGCATACATATTCAGTTCTTACGCATATATATTCAGTTAGTACGCATATATATTCAGTTCTTACACCTATATATTCAGTTCTTACACATATATATTCAGTTCTTACTCAAATATTCACTTCTTACACATATATATTCCGTTCTTACACATATATTCCGTTCTTACACATACATATTCCGTTCTTACACATATATTCCGTTCTTACGCATATATATTCAGTTCTTACGCATATATATTCAGTTCTTACGCATATGTATTCAGTTCTTACGCATATATATTCAGTTCTTACGCATATATATTCAGTTCTTACACATATATATTCAGTTCTTACACATATATATTCAGTTCTTACGCATATATATTCAGTTCTTACACATAAATATTCCGTTCTTACGCATATATATTCCGTTCTTACACATATATATTCCGTTCTTACGCATATATATTCCGTTCTTACGCATATATATTCCGTTCTTACACATATATATTCCGTTCTTACACATATATATTCCGTGCTTACGCATATATATTCAGTTCTTAAGCATATATATTCAGTTCTTACGCATACATATTCAGTTCTTACGCATATATATTCAATTATTACGCATATATATTCAGTTAGTACGCATATATATTCAGTTCTTACACATATATATTCAGTTCTTACACATACATATTCAGTTCTTACACAAATATTCACTTCTTACACATATATATTCCGTTCTTACACATATATATTCCGTTCTTACACATATATATTCCGTTCTTACACATATATATTCCATATATATTCCGTTCTTACACATATATATACCGTTCTTACACATATATATTCCGTTTTTACGCATATATATTCAGTTCTTCAACATATATATTCAGTTCTTACACATATATATTCAGTTTTACGCATATATATTCAGTTCTTACGCATATATGTTCAGTTCTTACACATATATATTCAGTTCTTACACATATATATTCCGTTCTTACGCATATATATTCTTACACATATATTCCGATCTTACACATATATATTCAGTTCTTACACATATATATTCAGTTCTTACACAAATATTCACTTCTTACACATATATATTCCGTTCGTATACATATATATTCCGTTCTTACACATATATATTCCGTTCTTACACATATATATTCCATATATATTCCGTTCTTAGACATATATATTCTGTTCTTACGCATATATATTCAGTTCTTACGCATATATATTCAGTTCTTACGCATATATATGCAGTTCTTACGCATATATATTTAGTTCTTATGCATATATATTAAGTTCTTACGCATATATATTCAATACTTAGGCATATATATTCAGTTCTTACACATATATATTCAGTTCTTACACAGTTCTTACACATATATATTCAGTTCTTACACATATATATTCCGTTTTTACACATATATATTCCGTTCTTACACATATATATTCTGTTCTTACACATATATTCCGTTCTTAATGTATATATTCCGTTCTTACACATATATATTCAGTTCTTACTCATATATATTCAGTTCTTACACATATATATTCAGTTCTTACACATATATATTCCGTTCTTACACATATATTCCGTTCTTAAGCATATTATGCCGTTCTTTCGCATATATATTCAGTTTTATGCATTTATATTCAGTTCTTACGCATATATATTCAGTTCTTACACATATATATTCATTTCTTACGCATATATATTCAGTTCTTACGCATATATATTCAGTTCTTACACATATATATTCAGTTCTTACACATATATATTCAGTTTTTACACATATATATTCCGTTCTTACGCATATATATTCTTACACATATATTCCGATCTTACACATATATATTCCGTTCTTACACATATTAAAAATATATATTCGTTCTTACACGTATATATTCTATTCTAACATGTATATATTCCGTTCTTACACAAATATATTCCGTTCTTACGCATATATATTCAGTTCTTACGCATATATATTCAGTTCTTACGCATATATATTCAGTTCTACGATATATATTCCGTTCTTACTCATATATATTCCGTTCTTACGCATATATATTCGTTCTTACGCATATATATTCCGTTCTTACACATATATATTCCGTTCTTACACATATATATTCCGTGCTTACGCATATATATTCTGTTCTTAAGCATATATATTCAGTTCTTACGCATACATATTCAGTTCTGACGCATATATATTCAGTTCTTACGCATATATATTCAGTTAGTACGCATATATATTCAGTTCTTACACATATATATTCAGTTCTTACACATACATATTCAGTTCTTACACAAATATTCACTTCTTACACATATATATTCCGTTCTTACACATATATATTCCGTTCTTACACATATATATTCCATATATATTCCGTTCTTACACATATATTTCCGTTCTTACACATATATATTCCGTTTTTACGCATATATATTCAGTTCCTAACGCATATATATTCAGTACTTACGCATATATATTCAGTTTTACGCATATATATTCAGTTCTTACGCATATATATTCAGTTCTTACGCATATATGTTCAGTTCTTACACATATAATTCAGTTCTTACACATATATATTCCGTTCTTACGCATATATATTCAGTTCTTACGCATATATATTCAGTTCTTACGCAAATATATTCAGTTCTTACACATATATTCAGTTTTTCGCATATATATTCAGTTCCTACGCATATATATTCAGTCTTACGCATATATGTTCAGTTCTTAGCATATATATCAGTTCTTACGCATAAATATTTGTTCTTATGCATATATATTAAGTTCTTACGAATATATATTCAGTTCTAAGGCATATATATTCAGTTCTTACCATATATATTCAGTTCTTACACAGTTCTTACACATATATATTCAGTTCTTTACACATATATATTCCGTTTTACACATATATATTCCGTTCTTACACATATATATTCTGTTGTTACACATATATATTCAGTTCTTACACATATATATTCCGTTCTTACACGTACATATTCCGTTCTTACGCATATATATTCCGTTCCTTACGCATATATGTTCAGTTCTTACGCATATATATTCAGTTCTTACGCATATATATTCCGTTCTTACACATATATATTCCGTCGTACGCATAATAATTCTTAAACATATATTCGTTCTTACAGATATATATTCCGTTCTAAGATATATTGTTAAAGCATATATATTCGTACTTACACATATATATTCCGTTCTTTCACGTATATATTCCGTTCTTACACATATATATACCGTTATTACACATATATATTCAGTTCTACGCTATATATTCAGTTCTTACACATATTATTCGTTCTTACAGAAATATATTCCGTTCTAAGCATATTATTCCGGTCTTACCACATATATATTCGTTCTTTCACGTATATATTCGTTCTTACACATATATATTCAGTTCTTACGCTATATATTCAGTTTTACGCATATATATTCAGTTCTTACGCATATATATTCCGTTCTTACACATATATATTCAGTTTTACGCATATATATTCAGTTCTTACAATTTATATTCCAGTGTACGCATTCCATATCTTAAACTATATCCGTTCTTAAGATATATATTCCGTTCTTACACAATATATATTCCGTTCTAACGCATATATATTCCGTTCCTTACACATATATTATTCCGTCTTACACGTATATATCCCGTTCTACACATATATTCCGTTCTTACAGATAATATTCCGTTCTTACACAATATATTCACGTTCTAACGCATATATATTCGTTCTTACACATATATATTCCGTGTCTTACACGTATATATTCCGTTCTTACACATATATATTCCGTTCTTACACATATATATCCGTTCATTACGCATATTCCCCCATATTCAGTCTTACGCATATATATCCGTTTCTTACAGCATAATCGTTACTAAGTTTTACGCATATATATTCAGTTCTACGCATATACTATTCAGTCTTACGCAATATGTATTCGTTTCTACACATATATTTTCAGTTCTTACACATATATATTCAGTTCTTCGCATTATATATCAGTTCTTACACATAATATTCCGTTCTTACGCATATATATTACGTCTTACACATATATATTCCGTTCTTACGCTTTTATATTCCGTTCTACGCATATAATTCCGTTCTTACACATATATATTTCCGTTCTTAACTATATATTCCCGTGCTTACGCATATATATTCAGTTCTTAGCACATATATTCAGTCTTACGCATACATATTCAGTTCTTACGGCATATATATTCAATTATACGCATATATATTTCAGTTATGTACGCATTATATTCAGTTCTTACACAATATATATTCAGATCTTATACATACATATTCAGTTCTTACACAAATATTCACTTTCTTACACATATATATTCCGATTCTTACACTATATATTCACGTTCTTACACATATATATTCCGTTCTAAACACATATATATCCATATATATCAGTTCTTACGCATATATATTCAGTCTTAAGCATATTATTCAGTTCTTACGCATACATATCAGTTCTTACGCATAATATATTCAGTTC
>JAWPHD010025955.1:0-14723 GCA_037043455.1 Cyrtodaria siliqua | reverse complement strand
CATGGTGATGTTTCTGATTGTGATGTGAAAATTGTAGGGATGATTTGTTATCTGGAACACATGAATAGTCACAGATCAAACATCCCATCACGGAGGTTTACACACAATTATAACTACTGCCTGTCTCTAAGCCATAACGCTAAGTGTCGTCTTCTGTAAACACTACCACGTGTATTTGCGTACACATCTCAGTTCATAACCACATAGGCACCTCCCCCATATTTTCAAATTTCTGTCAGTTGGGTTTAAAAAAAATGAAACTAGGAATAAGAAATACTTTTCACAATATGTTTTTGCCAATACACTTGTTTAATATCAGTTTACTTCTGTGCCAAATACTTTTGGATGAGGTGGAATTTTCAATATTTTGAAAAAGCTCTCCCTGATTTAAGCATGTATAAAATTAAATGAAAAACCTGCCACAGCTCCATCTAGTGGCTTTTATACGGCAGTTGGGCCTTTAAACCGAGCCCAGAGGTCTAATAAACGCAAACGCATGACCGCACATGTATAGGATTCCGTTTCAAAACAACTTTATCAATTTAATCTGTACGAAGGCTACATAGAAATGTGATATTTAACTATGTGTGTGTGTGTGTGTGTGTGTGTAATTCTAAAGTTTATAGTCCGCTACCATATGTGCCGAGAGAATCCCTCAACGACACGGAATTATGTCTGGACTTTTTGTGTTGCACTGTTTGTATGTTGGGACCTCGGTTTTATAGTCTCATCCGAAATACTGGTGGGAAATACTATTCAAATACCCAAATCCGACCTGGCTGGGATTGAACTTTGCGATTCCTGGGTAAATAATCCTTGCAACACTTACGTTACTACCACAACACTTACGTTGCTACCACAACTATTACGTTGATATCTCAACACTTACCTCAACCACAACCATCACATTGCTAGGAGAACACTTACGTTGCTCCCAAAACACTTGCAACCGCAACCCTTACGTTGCTACCGCAACACTTACGTTGCAACATCAACACTTACGTTGCACAACCCTTACATTGCTACCGCAACACTTACATTGCTACCGCAACACTTACGTTGCAACCGCAACTCTTACGTTGCAACCGCAACAACTTACATTGCTACCGCAACACTTACGTTGCCACCGCAACACTTACGTTGCTACCGCAACACTTATGTACCGCAACACTAACGTTGTACAACACTTACATTGCTACCGCAACACTTACGTTGCTACCACAACACTAACGTTGCTACCAAAACACTTACGTGGCCATAACAACAACGTTGCTTTCACAGTATTTACATTGCTATGTCAACACGTATGCTGCTACGACAACACGCATGTTTGCTTACATTGCCACGACAACACTTACGTTGCTACCACAACCATTACAGTTAATATATCAACACTTACCTTGCTATCACAACTATCACATTACTAGGAGAACACTTACGTTGCTCCCACAAGACTTGCAACCGCAACACTTACGTTGCAACTACAACACTTACATTGCTACCGCAACACTTACGTTGCTACCACAACACTTACGTTGCTTCCGCAACACTTTCGTTGCTGCCACAACACTAACGTTGATACCACAACACTTACGTTGCCATAACAACAACGTTGCTTTCACAGCATTTACGTTGCTATGTCAACACTTACGCTGCTATGACAACACTCATATCTGCTTACATTGCTACGACACTTACGCTGCTACGACAACACTCATGTTTGCTTACATTACTACGAGAATACTTTCGTTGCTACAACAACCATTACCGTTAATATATCAACACTTACCTTGCTACCATAACCATCACATTGCTAGGAGAACACTTACGTTGCTACCACCACACGTACGTTGCCACCACCTCCAGTACGTTGCTATGATAACCATTATGTTGCGACGACAACACTTGCGTTGCTACGACAACACTTGCGTTGCAACCACAACACTTACGTTGCTATCCCAACTTACGTTGCTATCATCACTGTCATAACGCTTTGTCTACGATAGCTTAAAATATCACGCTGAAACAATGTGTCTCGTTTCCTCATGAGTTCAGTACTATCGTGATCAACGTCTTATTTATATATTGATCCAAGAAATGGCACACTCAATGTATTTATCTGCTTCGTGGTTAATGCCATGTAGCCAGCATACAGGCATGTAATACGATGAAAGATCTTTCTTACATGTTCGCCGATTCGAAAAAGGTGTACAAATGATGATGGAATGAGTTTTTTTCTTCAAAAAGGACAACATTTTTAAAGAAAACTGACACTGATTGTTACGTCGATACGCGTACACTATACTATCTGCGCTATTAAGAGTCCTTTTATGTTTTTAATTTAACAAGAAATATTCATAGACATAAGTGTCTTAAACCAAATTCATTACTTGATTTTTGAATCGTCCGTAACAGTGAAAGTCCTGTCTTTAATAAACAATAGCTAGCTCAGTTATGCTATGGATTTTTAACACATTTAACACAACACAAATGTGTTATCTGCTTTTAAAAATACTGTTTTTAAAGCCAAGTAACTTTTAAAAAAAAGATATATTTCAAGTTGCTATCATAATAACATCCAATACAAGATGCTAACAAGAGGCGAATGAGGCAATTTCGACGCACTTTGAAATACATTATTGCATACTGCGTCGTTATTACAAAGTGCGTCGTTACAGCAAACTGCGTCGTTACAGCAAAGTGCGTTGTGGATTTCGATATTTTTCGAATGAAGTCAGAATAATTTTATATTGAACTTGATCCAGTTTACATTACAATAAACTACTGAAAACACGAATTTGATTATTGTAAGTCCTACAGTTCGTTTAACTATTGTATTAAACACATGTTCAGAGGGCATTTATTTGATTAAAACTGTTCAAACTCTCCCTACTGTCGTCGAATTGGGATGTTTTCTCTATACAGAACAACGTTGTCAAATAACAAAGACTAAGAGGTGCGATTTATCAATATAATCAACGTGTATTGATTAATGAATTGAATTGGATTTTTTTTTGAATTGAATTGGGGTTTTAAGGCGCACCAACACATGAAAAGGTTATATGGCGCCTAAAAGGCATGAACATGCCAGGCTCATCTTCCATGTACATCGAGATAAAATATGGAAAATGAAGATGCTAACAAGAGGCGAATGACGCAATTTCGACGCACTTTGAAATAAATTATTGCAAACTGCGTCGTTATTACAAAGTGCGTCGTTACAGCAAACTGCGTCGTTACAGCAAAGTGCGTTGTGGATTTCGATATTTTTCGAATGAAGTCAGAATAATTTTATATTGAACTTGATCCGGTTTACATTACAATAAACTACTGAAAACACGAATTTAATTATTGTAAGTCCTACAGTTCGTTTAACTATTGTATTAAACACGTGTTCAGAGGGCATTTATTTGAATAAAACTGTTCAAACCCTCCCTACTGTCGTCGAATTGGGATGTTTTCTCTATACAGAACAACGTTGTCAAATAACTAAGACTAAGAGGTGCGATTTATCAATATAATCAACGTGTATTGATTAATGAATTGAATTGGATATTTTTTTTGAATTGAATTGGATTTAAGGCGCACCAACACATGGAAGGTTATATAGCGCCTAACAGGAATGAACATGCCAGACTCATTAGGCAAACAAAACAAAAAACTGTGTTTCCGGGTGGTCCGACCGACCCTATTTTAAGGGGCAGACCCTAAAACTTTTTATGCAAAAAAAATTTGGTTTATGAGATAAATACATGTAGAATCTCACAATATCTTGCTCCAAAAAAAAAAAAGAAAAGAAAATGCCTACGGACCTACCCTATTTTTTTAGAGCATGCAATAGGAAACACACTTTTTTTTTTTGCCTTACCCAAACATAAATTATGTAGAATGTGCCTAGAACCTTCTTACCTGCATAACTGCGGAGTTGCTGCACATTCTATAGCACACACTCCATTTACGATGGAGCCACGTTACCACATTTGCATACGCGGTGTCATGATAAAGACCTTGAATGATAAAAAATGCCAATATGCAGAGTTGCTGCAAATTCTCCAGTACACTCCATTTAAGATGGAGCCACGTTTGCATACGCGGTATCATGATAAAGACCTTGAATGAGCATGATAAAAAAACGACAATATGGTGGTGGTGGTGGTGGTGGTAGTGGTGGTGAGAGAGGGGCAGGGGCGGGGGTCCTACGCCTCTGCATGTGACGGTATGTTTGCGAGAGTGCAGTGGTTGTATTCTACCCCGGTACCAGACGGGCTTGATTAATGAACAATCATCATGTAATACTATGGCATCTGCTATGGCATCAATGAAAATAACGTAACATGTAGAATTAAAGTTAAAGTATCGGCAAATCGCATGTTACAACAGCAATCATGTAGTAGTATATATGTGCACTGTCAGCGAGTCTGCGCATTTCTACGTCATCTAATCAGTTTAGGGACAAGTCGTTCTGATTATCCTGACTATTGGAGAAACATTATTGGATCTCTACAGAGAGATAAGGTTTCAAATATCTAATGAGCGGCAATATGTCTCGAAGAAATATTCTAAAATGACGACGTCACGGAGATGTGCTTAAATAAATACGGGAAAACACAGTCATGAATAACGACGTTATTGATCCTCCTAAGGTTATCGATCATAACTTTAGCAACAGACGCAGTGCACGTGGTGGGAGAAACTACTATTTGAAAACCAATTCAGCATGATTTTACCATGTTTAATGAGTCGGGAGATTTTAGAGTGGTCGTGGCAGTTAACCATAAGTAATGATAAAATTCGGATGAATTTCGGTGATTCCCACATATTAAGCATGTTAAGAGGGCAGGACAGCTCGACAGTCTTGATCTTTGATATGAGGACTAAATCTAATATTATAAAATATTTGCCATCATCTGACCAAAAGCAATACTCCTACAGTACAGTTTCATAGCAATATATTAATCTCGTGCACAATTGAAGTTTAAACATATTTCAGATATTGCGATTACCTTCATGTATCCTTTGAAATCATATGAGTGCAGTTCTTCGGTCAGGTATTTGAGCGTTTTTGGTATTTTCCTGATTGCGGCGGACCGTGATACGGAATCCACCCCGAACATAAGCACACTGAGATGTTGTGTAGATTCCTCTTTAACGTCTTTTATAGGCTTTATACCCGAGAGTAATTTGTCAAAAAGCACGCCTTGTGAATTGTCTTTGCATGTTACTTGAAAAAAATCCGCCTCGATGTAGATCGGAGGAGTGAACGTAATTGCGTTTGAAAATGACACGTGGATATCGTCTTGGTTACGTTGAAGGATTTTATATTCACATTTTATGCCAGATTCTGCCACGTTTAAGTTTGTGATGTCAGTTTTATTGAACTGAATGAAACCACTGTCATCTACAAACACAATTTCAGGTGGACCACCACAAATGAGTGGGTCCGGCTTCCATACGAATTTTAGAACAGAAGGGTCGAACGGATCCGGATGTGGAATCACGCATGCGCTTCTAACATTGGAGTGTTTGAACATATATCTCACCGGAAATGTTACTTCGAAATACACAAAAGGCACCAGGAACAATAATATAATCCAGAGCAAAATGTTTCTCGTTCGATAACCTCTCTTCCTAATCGTGCGAGAACCCCACCACGTGCATGATGTTAATTTCACGTGACATGCGTGAAACGGCTGTCTCACTCGGCGGAGTAATCCATGGAACGCCATTGCTAGTCGATTTCCTGGACGATTCCACGTCTCTCAGCATGTTTAATGGAAGACCGCCATCAGAGCCGTGGCAACTGTGAAGTCGGTAGCCTCAATTCAAAATGGCACCTCCACGTCCCTGGAAATACACAAACATAGTTGAATATCGATTTGAACAAAATAAAACGTGTTATATAACTGAAGTTGCATTTGAAATATAGATCTTCAATGATATCGTATTCAATTGGCAAACAAGGTATTGCTTCTGCCTTGAGATCTTAATTAAATATCGTGTATTTTCCGGTTATCAAACTAGCAAGGTAGACAAGTACACTATTTCAATTTAAAATTAAAATTGTGCAACAGAATCCCAAACTTGCACGATACATCGGTTGTAATCCGTAAGACTTAGTTTTGCTTTCACGCAAACCAGTATTAATCACTGTGTTGATTGGATGACCTTGCTGGCATGGCCCAGTCGATAGCACGGTGGACTAGCGCTCCGAAGGACCCGTGTTCAAGCATCACCGGCGCCACTGAGTTTCGGTATGAACTTCTTGCCGGAGACACATATCCATAGTCTCGTCCATCGCATGTGGACGTAAACGTTGTACCGCGTATATGAGTCGTATCCCAAAAGGAATCTATTCTTTAGTAAGGGTAGGTCAGGTTCCCTGATTCCTGTATAATTTACGTATCATTCCCCTCTCTCTAGGGTCGCTCTAAACAATTACAAGAAAACAGTGATACAATACAAAGTATCACAAGCAGGTCAGAACAGTTACATAAGAAAAAAGTAAGAGGGGTGAATATGATAAAATAAACGAACAATGTGTAGATATTAGAAAAATACTTTTATTTGTAATTGTCAACAATCAAAACAATTGTATCATGTATTTATTTTCAATAAAAAAAAACATTTTTGAACTGAATCAAATTAGATGTTCTTTAATGGCTCATCAACACATTATATGTTATTTACAGCCACCCCAGAGAGAGGGGAAGGATACATAGGAATCCAGGAACCTGCCCTACTCTTACTATCAAATAGATCCCTATTAAAGGTTCTTTAATGTTCTTGGAGGATAGACTCCAATACATGGGACCGCATGGATAACATGTATAATTATTTTGTGTTTGTTTTATAAGCTCAAAGTAACAGTGTCCCTTTAAATAGAAGAATTATTTTAGCAAACTTGGTTGTTGTGTAATGTTTTACAACAATAAACATGTTAAGTGCTAAACCTTTAATTATAAAATTGTCTTTATTGTCATTGTCACTGAATCATTATTGTCACTAAAATCTTTCTCTCTTTTTAATAAATGAGTTGAACTAGAGAAAGATGTAATTGCTGCAATTAATTGTTTGGTTTAAACATATTTATTTCCAAAATCTTTACACATTTTGAATATATAGCAATGAAAAGTCCAGGTGTTTACATTTTAATCGCGCAGCTTATCAGTGGCTGTCAAGTGAAAAGTGTATGTGCTTCTGTATAATTGCTTCAATTACCAGCTTGTCAACTTCCATTGTTTCTTAAATCTAAGCATATCAGAAAATGTCAGTGCATATTATAATTAATGTTCTCTGCATTCTGCTTCTTTCACGCCCATTCAACAGGACCAAGGCTCTACTTCGACCAACCTGCGCCGCTCAGTACTTTCTGTACTTTGATTATTGATTTTTCTGACAGTAATATGCAATGAACGTTTTTTAAAAAAAAGATTTCTTTGTGCGCTGTAACTATAGAAACCCGATGTAACTGAAGAAACTCGGAATGCAAGTGCATTACATAACACCAATGTGGAATGCACTAAAAGAAAGTTAAATGTCGACTCGTTATATGGATTATATAATATTTTGTCCAAAATGCCTGAAATTTTAATTTTTGAAAGCATGTGTTTTGTGGTGCGTTTTAATTGATCGTCAGTATATAAAACTATATACTATAGGCTAACAATGTCGGCAAATAGTCCAAAAGGCCTCAGGGGGAAATGTTATAACATATCTTGCCACAATATTAATCATGAAATTGGCGGAGCTTGACACTTCATTGTCACGTTGTGTATCAACAGGGCATAAACTCTTTCAAAAAATGAAATTAGATTAAAAGTGTTTTTTATTGAGCAAGAACAATTTATATATACGTGGATAATTGTGATACTGCCAACTGGGACCAGGGCCATTATTCATAAAGCAACTTATGTAGAATATATTACTTAAGTCAAAAATTAAGGTTTTACATATTTTCAAATAAAATGTATGCTTATAAACCTCTCAGCGGCACTACAGAGCATATATTTTAAGATAAATGTTTACCTGTGTGGTTTATTAATCCATAGCATTATTAAACCTAAAATGGTAGAAAAACTGAGTTTAAAAAAAGATAAATTTTGACTTAAGTTAAGATATTGTTAAGATATTGTGAAGAAGCTGTATGAATACGGACCCAGCAGTATAGTCAATCACGAGAAGCAGTAATTTTTTATACACATATGAAAACAAATGTCAAAAATTTACACTACAGCTTAGTATTCCAGGGGTTGCGAGATCGATACCGGCCATGCAGGACCGAATTTAGCTGGTTGTTTTACGTAGTTTTCAGCACATGTTAGCCATATAATTATAACGGTCGTTTTTTTTTGTGGTGGAGGCAGACCACTCACTTTTTCATGTTTAAAACCAATACTCTATACCTCCCGCCATCCGTAAGCGGGTCACTATTTTTTTTTTATATGAGACCTTAACTAATTGATGGCATCTGAGCAAAAATAAAAACTGAATCAACGTGCAATACTCCCTGGAGACGGTCGAAAACAGAAGAACGATGGCGGGATAACTTATGACTTAGGCCACATAAGACGGTCAAATAGTGACCATGGGGTTATGATGGTTTTATTCGTATTTGCCAGTGGGTTTGATGCCTAAAATGCTTCCAGATAGCGTAAAATGATTACACACTCATTATAAGCGCGTTTTATTCAATTTGTCATTGTCTGCCATGTTTTCATCAACACCTCTGTATCATTTCAGGTGCTTGTGACGGAAAACAATGGTCGTGGCTCCAGCGAAAACTAGAGTGTTTACAATAGAATTTGCAGCAATCGCAGTTCTGCAGGTGAGACGGTTCTAAGCCCGGAAATGATGCCAATGTCAGTGTAACATTTACGACAAGGTAAGGTTGTTGCAATTACCTAAATACACTTATAAATACTATAGATATAATGTAGTAGCAAAATCCAACACTTTCCAAAGCTTCGGAAATGATGCCAATGCCAGTGTAACATTTACGACAAGGTGTTGTAACTTTTGTTACAAGTAAAACTATTGTAACAGATAGCGTAGACGTTGTAACTTTTATCACAACTACATTTTGTAAAATGTGCGGTAAGATTGTAACATATAGCGTTTAGTGTAACTTTTACGGACGGCTACAACAGATAGCGACGTTGAAACAAATGGGGTTTCTACACACGACCGTTTTCCTTACATTCTTCCCGATTTTTACCAAGCATTTTATCTTCCTACCAAGCGATTTGAATCAATGTGGGCGACCTCGCTTCTTTCTGTTCAAATACTTAATTATATAAACATGCCTAACATATTGATTATAATTCACCCTTGTTACACGACATCCTAGAAGTACACATCACCACAGAAATGTCTGAAATACAATTGTTCACATGTAAGGGATACGTGTGGGTTAGTGTATGCATTACAACACATATAAACTGTTCACTGTTACCATGTGTAATTATAAGATTGCGTTATCAAAGTGAAAAATGTAAAGGAACTGTTGCTACCCTACTTGAACCCTCCCTACCCCGGCACTAACACGACGTTTTAGGCAACTGCGCCACTATAAAGACCACTGAATGTTTCATCGGTAATATACATATAATTGCTACATTTTTTCAGTAGACTGGTTTACGAAAACGCCATTTCAGCAAGTGATGAACATTACAAATGTGTTTATTCAATTCAAGATTTTCAGACGAGTTCTCTAGGAATTCAAGTTGTAAAGCATGCTTATTGCCACTTACATGAGTCACAGTCTGTTTGCCATAGAAAGATATAAAACCCATATAAGGGTCAGCTGCCGGCAGCTGAATTAATAAATACTGAAAATGGGATCCCTTGGAAGCAACAAACACAAACAACAGTTAAAAGTAGCAGACTCGGTTTTACTGAGTCTGTTCATGAGAGGTAATGTTAAGTGCAACACCTCTCACGCCTCCTAGCACCGGCTTAAAGGGGCAACATTTCCTACCCTGGTAGGGAAGGATTGGAGGTGTGTCTTATCAATTACCCCAGTATTACAGGCTGTCAGTTACAGTGCATGACTCTAAAATCAGCACAAGTATTTAAACAACTCTCACTGGATGCAGAGTTTGCAGCCGACAAATCAGTTAGGAGTAAAAATTTTCAATCTAATGACTCCAAACTACTAGTATTAAATTTCTGTTTATTTTTTATTGGAACTGTGACATTTTTTTTTTTAGTATTATTCATGTTTTACCCTATAGTTACTCGTTTATTTTCATCTAATATCCACTGCACTGTGTATAATATAAAAAAGAATTGAGCCAAAATAAATGTAATCTGATGCCTAAACAGAACTTCACACTGCCAGCAAATATTTCATGACACAAGTTACCAATACTTACTCCCTGATGAAAATTAAATGCCAATTACAGTTGGTCTGGAGAAACAGCTATATTACATACTGCAGTACATATTAAAATATGCGTATAATTTGGACATGTATGTGAGAATGAAATTGTGTTGGGAATAAACATTAAAAAATAAAAAATAACTGTACAAGTTATTGTTAGGAATGGCTGGACAGGATGGACATAAAAAGATAAGGAATTACATCGTATATAGTTATGACTAAGGAACATTCCATCACTGAGCCTGATGAGGGAATATTCAATTTGCATGGGTGGGATATAGAAGTGCATGGTGATGTTTCTGATTGTGATGTGAAAATGGTAGGGATGATTTGTTATCTGGAACACATGAATAGTCGCAGATACAAAGTACTGCTACGGAGGTTTACACACACTTATAACTACTGCCTATCTCTAAGTGTCGTCTGCTGTGAACACTACCACTACACTTCTCAGTTCATAACCCCACAGGCTCCTCCCCTATATTTTCAAATTTCTGTCAGTTGGGTTTAAAAATTATTGAAACTAGGAATAAGAAATACTTTTTCACAACTATGTTTTTACCAATACACTTGTTTAATATCAGTTTACTTATGTGACAAAAAAACAACTTGCCATGCTCCATCTAGTGGCTTTTATACGGCAGTTGGGCCTTTAAGCGATCCCATAGGACCAGTAAGTAATAACACTACTGATTTGTAGTCGGGGCGACTTTTTACGGTCTCCACACAGCACTAAACAAACGCTAGTGTAAATGTCAATAATACTTAACTCATTATATAGGCGAAAATTTGCCGTTTTATCGAATCATGAATTGTTTGTTTGTTTCCCATCCGTTGCCGCTAGAC
This sequence comes from Cyrtodaria siliqua, assembly GCA_037043455.1. Taxonomy (NCBI): domain Eukaryota; kingdom Metazoa; phylum Mollusca; class Bivalvia; order Adapedonta; family Hiatellidae; genus Cyrtodaria; species Cyrtodaria siliqua. Next base: position 3,496 of record JAWPHD010025955.1, on the reverse strand, counting down.
CATATTGTTATGTAAATCACAAAAGTTAAAAAGTTAACATACGTGTTTAACGAAGCGTATGTTTCTAATCAGTCGTTGCAACTAACGCCTGGGTACAATCAGTCGTTGCAACTAACTAACGCCTGGCTACAATCAGTCGTTGCAACTAACGCCTTCGTACAATCAGTCGTTGCAACTAACTAACGCCTGGGTACAATCAGTCGTTGCAACTAACGCCTGGGTACATCGGATGATGTAACGCACATCTGACGTTAATAGTGTACACTAATACTTAGAACAGTCTAAAACTTCTCCGAAGATAATAAATAAACATATTCAGACTTTAAAGTATGGACTTAAATGCTTTTTTCCCCATTATTGCCTGACCTATATTTCGATAGTATATACCTTTTAAAAGGTAAACACTGTCACATTTTTTTTAAGATTGAAACTTGGCATACATGATTTTGATTCTCAATTTTGACCCGATGTTCATAATTTTGACACAGAAATTGTAATGTCAACATCAAAATGTCCAATAAGATAATGAAAAATGTCGTCTGCAGTAGTCGAATGTGAATAAATTTGTTTTTGTACATGTTTTATTTCATCCGGTTTAATAATAATTATTGTATTTCACATGCGTTTTACAACATAATAGTTGAACTAGACGGGTGTTCCGCGGAACACGTGTGTCGCTTGTCAGCGCTTTGTCAGTATGACAAGGTTTTTTGGACCCAGATAAACGACCTTGACAAACTAGCCTAACTAAGTTTTCGTGAGGAAAAAAAGGAATATTTAACCCATATAATGACCTTCAGTGTGACCTTTACCTGTATATTTTAGTATGGTCATGTCGATGTTGTCATGATGAGTATATAATAAAAGTTTGATGAAGAAATATCAATAAATGAGAAAGTTATAGCCAACCTTAAGTTTTCGTGAGAAAACAAATGAGTATTTAACCCATATAATAACCTTCAGTGTGACCTTGACCTTTATATTTTAGTATGGTCATGTCGATGTTGTCATGATGAGTATATTTTGAAAGTTTGATGAAGAAATATCAAGAAATGAGAAAGTTAAAGCCAACCTTAAGTTTTCGTGAAGAAAACAAATGAGTATTTAACCTATATAATGACCTTCAGTGTGACCTTGAACTTTATATTTTAGTATGGTCATGTCGATGTTGTCATGATGAGTATATTTTGAAAGTTTGATGAAGAAATATCAAGAAATGAGAAAGTTATAGCCAATGTTAAGTGTTCGTGAAGAAAGAAATGAGTATTTAACCCATATAATGACCTTCAGTGTGATCTTGATCTTTATATTTTAGTATGGTCATGTCGATGTTGTCATGCTGAGTATATATTGAAAGTTTGATGAAGAAATATCAAAATATGAGAAAGTTATAGCCAACTTAAAGTTTTCGTGAAGAAAAAAATGAGTATTTTACCCATATAATGACCATCAGTGTGACCTTGACCTTATGTTTTAGTATGGTCATGTCGATGTTGTTATGATGAGTACATATTGAAAGTTTGATGAAGAAATATCAAGAAATGAGAAAGTTATAGCCAACGTTAAGTTTTTGAGAAAAAAAAAAGTATTTAACCCATATAATGACCTTCAGTGTGCTTGATCTTCATAATGACGATGTTGTCATGATGAGTAGATGTTGAAAGTTTGATGAAGAAATATCAAGAAATGAGAAAGTTATAGCCAACGTTAAGTTTTCGTAAAGAAAAAAAAAAGTATTTAACCTTCAGTGTGACTTGACCTTTATATTTTAGTATGGTCATGTCGATGTTGTCATGATGAGTATATATTGAAAGTTTGTTGAAGAAATATCAAGAAATGAGAAAGTTATAGCCAACGTTAAGTTTTCTTGACGGACTGACAGACCGACTGACAGACTGACGGACGACTGTATCGCATTTTTCTTCGAAAAGGCGACACAAAAAGGATTATAACGAAAGTCTCATTCTCTCTCTGTCTCTCTCTGTGTCTCTCTCGCACTCACGCTGTCTGTCTGTATGTCTCTGTCTGGGCGTCTCCCTGACCGAGGTGTTAACGACGTTGCGTTGCGTTGTAAACCTTCTCGGCTCTCACCAGATCGGGTTCGAATCCCACTGGGAGCTCGACTTGTGAGGAAGTGTTCTTACGGATGGCGAGAGGTTTACAGTACAGTACACCCAGGAAAAGTGGGTGGTCTGCCTCCACCACCAAAAAACCGAAGTTACATGTGTTGAAAATGACTTAAACGCACCATACAAAGAAACTCTCTCTCCCTCTCCTCTCTGTAAATATACGAACAATATAACCGACAACTGGTATACCTAAACAGATAATAAGGTATTAACCTAGTGCATTATCTGCATTCATGATGATTAATTAATTTCAGATATACGTGACTGTGGTTACAGTATAAAGTTCCACCTTTTATGTAAATCTGCAAATTGATTGATTTCATCGTTTATTTATATATGGTATGTTATTACCTTCCATTGTGTATTTAGATTCCTAATATTGAGGATAGAGAAAAATAAATAGCTTAGTTTCTCACTTGTATACGGCATAACATTAAAACGGAATTATAATCTGAACATGGAAACTAGATCGCTGAGACAAAGCAGGTTACGCTGTCTGATAAAATTTAGCTGAACTCTTGAAAAAAAAAATGTAACTGCTATTTTACCTCATGTTGTTACCATGCAAAATGTAACCGGAGTGAAAAAAGTCTATGTTGTTGTTGATAATATAATTAGTTCACTTATATATGAAAGTAAAAAAAACATCAATAAAAACAAAAAAAATGACGTCTCCCTACCCAGGATTTCGTGTGTATTTAAAGTACGTGGATGAAAATACATGTTGGCAATCTTATTACTAACCAGGAGCGTAGCTGTGCCTAAATCAGTTTGTAGGCACAAGGCCTGGTGGGGTTCGGGGCATGCCCCCCCCACCCCCCACCCCTACGTGATTTTTTTTAGAATGAAGCCAAATGCTGCATTCTGACGCTATTTTAAGCTATGTTCTTAACCCGCGATTTCAAGTTTTTTTAATCTGGCAGACTGCGATTTCGCAAGAAAAACATCGGAACAAACAAAATAACATATATTATAATATGAATACTTGCTTTCTGACAATCTTTCGACATGGTGTGTTTGGTTCCGAAAGACCGCGAGCGAAAACAGTTCGACTTTTATTTCCTGAAAAGACCACGAGTAAAACATGGTATTAGCTAATCATACCTCTCCACCCACTACCTCCCTCCGTTTTTATTGCATTTTTGGCATTTTTATGTTTTTTATTTCTGGGGACAATGTGTAGGCACGTGCCTACAGTGCCTATGCACGTGCCTACAGTGCCTATAGGCAGCTACGCCACTACTAACTGCTGATTATATTTCAACAATAATATATTTAAACCTATGAGTAGAATAACGACGAAAATCTGAAAAGTCAGCATTTTTTATTTAAATATAGGCATAATGATATAATGGATAAATGAATGG
>JAWPHD010025954.1:0-14723 GCA_037043455.1 Cyrtodaria siliqua | reverse complement strand
AAAAACCTTTTGTACACTCTTTGTCAAAATGTTTGTCTTAATTATATCTTGGTCAAGTTCAAAAATGGGTCACATGGTGTTAAAAACTAGGTCACTAGGTCTAACTTTGGAAAAACCGTGTGTACACTCTAGAGGCCATATTTTTGACCCGATCTTGATGCAATTTTGTCAGAATATTTGTCTCAATTATAGCTTGCTAAAGTTTGAAAATGGGTCACACAGGGTCAAAAACTAGGTCACTAGTACACTCTAGAGGCCATATTTCTGACCCGATCTTGATGAAACTTTGTCGAAATGTTGTCTTAATTATATTTTGGTCAAGTTCGAAAATGGGTCCCATGGGGTCAAAAACTAGGTCACTAGGTCCAATACTTGAAAAACCTTGTGTACACTCTAGACACCATGTAGTACGACTCGATTCATCAATGGTATAACAGCCAGTAGAGCGTTCACAGGCCCTCTTGGGCCTCTTGTTTTATAAGTAGATTGCCATTGTTGATGTTTAATGGGCAAACACAAAACATGATTGAAAATGACGTAAAAAACAATACAAACAAAAACAAATCATCTCGTTTTAATTCATGCCATTTTTCGCTGATCACTATTCCTCATTCTGACCCGATAATATTCGTTGTCGGTATTCATCTTCATCTCGATTTAATAAATGCCATTTTTGCTCATCACCATTCCCCATTCCAACCTGATATGAACTAATCTTCTAAGGGTTGTAACTATCAACTGGCATATATTACTGTTGTAATAATAATACTTTATAACTACAGAGGTATCAAGGGCTTATCGGAATTATTGTAGAATTTATCTGTTTGAAGAAATAAATGTACAAAGACTGTTGCTTAAAGTGTTTCTCAGTTCTCCGATCTAGATCACGATGAATTCATTGTATAACCTTAATCAGTACACTCCTATAAAGAATGTTATGACCCCTTTTGGTGTTTTATTGAAATGATAAGTAAAGAACCGACCCTTGGTATTATTTGTTATCAACCCTTGGTATTATTTGTTATCAACCCTTGGTATTATCTGTTATCAACCCTTGGTATTATCTGTTATCAACCCTTGGTATTATCTGTTATCAACCCTTGGTATTATCTGTTATCAACCCTTGGTATTATCTGTTATCAACCCTTGGTATTATCTGTTATCAACCCTTGGTATTATCTGTTATCAACCCTTGGTATTATCTGTTATCAACCCTTGGTATTATCTGTTATCAACCCTTGGTATTATCTGTTATCGATAAGTATCATTATAGTTTATGGATATATACTCAGTTGCAAAAGAAAGTGTACACTTTGAACATTTTACTTTACACCCCTGTCCTCTTTATCAAGCGACAGTCCCTTAATGATTCAACCTATTGTAAAACAAATGACAACACGATATTGGCAATGGAATGATAAAAAATGTTGGTACCAAACATGACATTAATTTTCGATTTTATACAATTAATTCTAAAAAAAACTCGGTGCACACTTTCTTTCGAAACTGAGCTGTGTACACTTTCTTTTGCAACTGAGTATATATTGCATTATAATTTATTACTAAGATATGTGTACCCACTTCACCACTCTTCTTGTTACTTTTTTTTTACTGGGTATCTTTGAATGAATTTATTTTCTAAGGTAGATATTTGTGTTCCTTTAATCAAAAGAATGCTGGATGGAGGATTTTGAACTTTTGATAAAATTTGATGGAAGATAAAACGTGTTTTAAAGATTCAAAGATGTTTGTCATACTTTTATCGACTGAATGCTGATAGGTAATAAAATTTATTAATTATAAGAGTGATGTCTTACTTTTGTGAACTGAATGAATGTGTGATAATTCTTGTTTGAAGGTTAAGCTTGTCTGTTAAAAAGATATTTGTCTTGCCTTTATCGACATAATTTTGGATACTAGTGAGTTATAAATGAGATAATAATTTGGCAAATTAAGAACATTCTGAGATTATTCGGTACCCCCATTAAATTTGATGTATTTTAAATTACAAGCTATGCATATTTAGATCATATTCCAGAATATTGGATGCATCATAATTATTATAACAGTCTGATATTATTGATTAATATATTACATATTGCCAAATTTGCATTTCTAGATAGACTGCTATTTTCCAAAAAATAGTGGCCTCGTAAGCTGGTATGGCCTTGCGCTTTAGAGCTACAGACCAGGTGTAGGTTACTGTGACGCTCCCTGATGATGACATATCCATCATCTCATCTCCCTTTGAGGCTACTGTCCCAATAGGGATGTATACAGTATAAGTTCTATCCAGGAAGAGGGCTGGCGTGGCGCAAGACACTTTCCCTTAGCCTCGTCCGTCGGATGGGGACGTAAACTGGGTGGTCCTGTATATATGTCTATCCTCTGAGCACGTTAAAGAACCATAGGAATCTATATGATAATAAGAGTAGGGCATGGTTCCTGGATTCCTATGTATCCTTCCCCTCTCTCTGGGGCGGCTCTAACTAACCTATACTGTTTTGATGAGCCGTTAAACAACATTCAATTCAGTTCTATCCAGGAAAATTGGGATGGTCTGCCTTTACCTCAAAACATCGACCATCATGGCTTAAACATATTTTATTGCCAAATATACAAATGGGTGAGGCTGGAAGTTTTTACATCATTAGTTATGGCCCTTCCTTAATGGACCGTCATATATTATGGCCTAACATGTGCTAAAAATGATGTAAAACACCATTCAAGGATTTTGCTGTTATTTTACCTCCTTTAAATCAGTCCGATTAGTGGAGAAAGTCGCCATCTCGCTATAGTATTGTATATGCACATGGCACTTTATTCCACCAAGCAGATGCTTTGTCGAGGACAATTTCATAATGACATGATTTATGCTTTCATAATCCCCGTAGGAATTTGTGCAGAATGGGGAAAAGCCAGTAGAGGGAGCAAGTAATCATGGTTAAAGGAAGTGATTGAATGTTCAGATTAATTGTTCACACTTAAAGCTTAAACAGAGAAAGTATTAAATATCATGGAGAGTATAAAACAGGACTGAAGATTCCGGAGAGATTCTTCGAATGAAGGAATATTTTATTTGAAGTGTTGCAGATGTTTAAGATAATGAATATCATGGAAATATATATAAAATAGAAAATGGAAAGTGTTAAATATTTTGAAGGCTAAGTTATATTATATAGGAAAATTAATACACAGTAGTTTTATAAAAAGGATTCTTATATTAAATAGTTGGTGTTAAATTTGTTTGTATGGTGTTTTACGTCATTTTCAGCACATGTAGGGTTATATTATGACGGTCAAATTCTTTTGTGGTGGAGGCAGTCCACCCACGTTTCCTGTTAAAAGAAACAGATGATCAAGAAAAGCATGTATTAGAGTCGTTTTCTGAGTTTCTACAAACCCAAGGGTGAACATGTGACTATTGCAACTATATATTTCCAACACGACATGCACAGTCTTTCATATACACAAAGAAAAGAGACAACTGTATGTTATTCTACGATAGAATACAGCTGTTCCATTAATTCCCCGCGTATATTTCATCCGTTTTAAGCGCCACGTTACATGATGTCACTTGGTAAATATACATCACGAAGACAAACTCAACAGTCATTTTAATGAAATGTTAATAACAACAAACTTGCCATGCTTCCAAACCTTGCACATCCCCGATATAAACCCATCATATGTATCAGTACACATATCTTGAACAAGCTGAGAATGTTTGACGTCTTACATAGCAAGCTATATGACGTAAGCAATGACGTAATTGTTTGTCATGTGACTACAAGTGTTTTTAAACATACTGTACTGCACAGAATATTGCATACGGGGGCACCCAATGGAACAGCCTGTAAACATAGCAGGCTGATTACCTTGACCTCCGAGATAATGTATAGTGCCCCCACAATAGCATAAACAATGGGATTATTGTTGTGTTAGAATCGAAATAATAAACACATACCTGTATTTTCATGCTAACGCACTCGTGATTTAATTACTAAGCATCCAAACTCCTAACTGTATTTTATTCACTGATAAAATACAGGTACGTATTTATTATTTCTTAAATAAAGCAGAAGATACAATAGTTCTGCGATGAGCGTTCTGTACAAATTAAAGGGACACTGTTCGTAACTTTTAGCTTATAAAACACACACTAATTATGTTCGCAAACATTACACACCAAACATTACTGAATATTTACTAATTAAAGCAGGATTGTTTGACGGAATTCAATCGCGGTACAAAAAAAGAGAAACCATTTCGGGCGTTTGAACTCGCAGCCCAAACTAAAATTACACTCGCGGTTATAATAGTGAGCGTAAAGTGGTCGACCTAGCTCCCGACTGAGCTAAGCGGGCTATACATATTACGCAGTAAATACTATGGTGAAAACCTAATGCGCTAATGGAAGTCACGTGATCGCAGAAAAGATAAATACGGTGGGTCCCACTTTATTTACAAATAATAATTTAAGCTTTTTTTTTTCAAACTCACGAATGTATTACTACAGACTTCTTAGTGTCTATGCTCATGTTTTCATGTATATATTTCACTGAATAAAAGTCAGATAGTTATTTGGTTATGCTCAATATCTGCTTACTTACGGACAGTGTCCCTTTAAGTATTGTTAGAGCTTGGTTATAACAACAGTTGTTGGGCTTTGATGCCGATTTAATTACCAACTGTCTGACATAAGGAAAACAGATAAATTGATTCAAATTATGTACAAAGTGCTTGATGCAAACTTAATGTTGTTGGGCTTGATTCAAGCTGATCAAAAATTCTAGCTTTCTGAACTAAGAAAACAGAGAAATTGATTCAAGTTCTGTACACATTAATTATTGCTAGCCCTTGATGTAAACTTAATTGTTGTTGGGCTAAAAGGAGAAAACTGTCTAAGTTTCAGCTGTAATCCGATCTCCAATCAAATTGAAGAAGATGAGAGAGCTAAAAAAAGATAATGTAAAAGTAAAGATACTGGATTGCCAAGTCTTCAATAAGCTGATTGGTTTCACCAAACAGTCTTTGTGAAGATTTCTGTCTTGGAAAACTTGTCAAAACCTGAATGAATTAATTGTGTTTTTTTGTCATTGTGAGTGCCTTGTATGGTTATAGTTGATTCTGATGTGTATTCACCAATGATTTAAGGGAATGTTGACAATTGGTAATTTAGAACTATGACATTATACAATTCCTACATTCCAGATTTCAACAAAGAATCGATATTGTAGCTCCCATATTTATTTTTAGTGCTACTTTTGATTATATTTTTCAGTTCTTTTTAGTTCAAGGTTAAAAATTGATGGTCAAATAAATGGTTAACTGTCTGGAATATACTATAGAGTAAGAGAGAAATAACCATATGATCTTGACAGTGTTAGCATGATATTGTATTAGAATATAGAGAATGAAAATAATATATACCGTATACCCCCATATAAATGCTCCCCCACAAATAATAAATTAAAAATATATTATGACATATAGTTTAGAGAAAATATACTTGCCAGTAGCCTGACCTGAGGTCTAGTTAAGAAAAATACTGCCCCACAAGCGTTTTAGAGGTAAAAAAAAATAAAAAAATATATATACTGGTAATTTATGTCTCAAATAAACGGCCCCCTTTTGTAAAATGCAGCCCCGTGTGGTTTCGGGGGCCCCGTTTGGTTACGGGGCAAAGAATAGGGCCACTGCAGATCCCGTTGGAGGGGAAGGCAGAGGGGTAGAACCTCCCCAAATTCATGTTCATTTTATCATTTTTTGTTCATGCTCATTAAAGGTCTTCATCATGACCCCTGCATTATTTCAGATGCCATCTCGTTCATATCACTAGAGCATTGGCAAAAAAACTATAACATGGCTCCAGCGTAAATGGAGTGTCTACGATAGATTTGCAGCAACTCTGCAGTTCAGGGTGAGAAAGTTCTAGGCCCATTCTCCATATTTTATCTCGATGTACATGGAGGATGAGCCTTGCATGTTCGTTCTTGTTAGGCGCCATATAACCTTTCATGTGTTGGTGCGCCTTAAAACCCCAATTCAATTCAATTGTAAAATGCAACATCCCCGGAGGCTTTCATACAGGGTATACAGTATTTAGATTAATATGGAATGTTATAAAAATGTTTTAATTTTGTCTATTTTCAGTGATGCTACAACAAAGGCCGACCTTAAGAAATTACCGCTCATTACTACAAGTGCCCTTAGGGAACATCCCTCCATACAGTTCTGGTGAGTAAAATATTCCGTTTATCTATCCTGCCATTGTTCTTGTGTGGTATTTCTTGGCGTGTGTCTAAAAATGGGTTCATGAGAACATCCGTCCGTCTGGGCATCTTTATACACCCAAACACTACTTTGTGGGACTAGGTTCTAAGACTGGAGTTGTTGTAGTTGAACAAAAATTGTGCGGCTTTTTAGACGTTGTGTATAATGTACGTCCCTCTGGCCGTCCACCTACGACAGTCCGAGGTCACTCATCTCCTGATGATAACGTAATATCCCTGGGTGTAAAAACTCATTCATTACTTTATCATTCAACTTGTTCTTTTATCAGTAATCTGATTTCACAATTGATAAATCTATTTTTGTCATTGCCATTTTGTTGGCTCCTCTTTCAGTTATTGCCATTTTTAGCTCGACTGGCCTTCGGCAGAGCTTATGGGATGGTGTGTTGTCCGTCGTCCGTCATCTGTCCGTCGTCCGTCGTCCGTCCGTCGTCCGTTAACTTTTGCCTTGTGAACACTCTAGGGCCTTCATTATTAATCAAATCTTTTTGAAACTTTGCCAGTGTCTTTGTATCAATGAAAGCTCGGACAAGTTCGAAAACCAGCCAGATCAGAATAATTTCACCGGAGTTATGGCCCTTGTTTTGCTGAAAAATGCCATATTAAGCCTTGTGAACACTCTAGCACCTTCATTTATTATTTGATCTTTACCAAACTTGCACATATTGTTAATATCAATGAAAGCTTGGACAAGTTCCAAAACAAGCCAAATCGGATCAGTAACAACGGAGTTATTGCCCTTGCTTTTTCTGAAAATTGCTATTTTCTGCCTTGTGAACGTTCTAGCACCTTCATTTATTATTTGATTGTTACCAAACTTGCACAGATTGTTAATACCAACTATAGCTTGGACAAGTTCGGAAATCAGCTGAATTGGGTCAGTAACACCAGAGTTCTGGCCCTTGTTTTTTCTGAAAAATGCCATTTTCTGCCTTGTGAACACTCTAGCACCTTCATTTATTATTTGATCTTTACCAAACTTTCACAGATTGTTAATATCAATGAAAGCTCGAACAAGTTCGAAAATTATCTAAATCGGATCATTAACACCGGAGTTATGGCCCTTGTTTTTTCTGAAAAATGCTATTTTCTGCCTTGTGAACACTCTAGGGCCTTCAATATTAATCGGATCTTTACTTAACCTTGCCAGTGTCTTTAGATCAATGAAAGCTCAAACAAGTTTGAAAATCGGCAAGATTGAAATAATTTCACAGGACTTATGGCCCTTGTTTTGCTGAAAATGCCATAGTCTTGTGAACACTCTAGCACCTTCATTTATTATTTGATCTTTACCAAACTTTCACAGATTGTTAATATCAATGAAAGCTCGAACAAGTTCGAAAATTATCTAAATCGGATCATTAACACCGGAGTTATGGCCCTTGTTTTTTCTGAAAAATGCTATTTTCTGCCTTGTGAACACTCTAGGGCCTTCAATATTAATCGGATCTTTACTTAACCTTGCCAGTGTCTTTAGATCAATGAAAGCTCAAACAAGTTTGAAAATCGGCAAGATTGAAATAATTTCACAGGACTTATGGCCCTTGTTTTGCTGAAAATGCCATATTAAGCCTTGTGAACACTCTAGCACCTTCATTTATTATTTGATCTTTACCAAACTTGCAAAGATTGTTAATATCAATGAAAGCTCGGACAAGTTCGAAAACCAGCTAGATCGGACCATTAACAGCGGAGTTATTGCCCTTGATTTAGTTAAAAATGCTATATTTTGCCTAGTTAAGACGATATGGGTTTCATTGTTCATCCGATCTTTACCAATCTACATCAGATTGTTAATATCAATGAAAGCTTGGACAAGTTCGAAAACCATTCATATCGGACCAGTAACAGCGGAGTTATGGCCCTTGATTTAGTTCAAAATGCTATATTTTGCTTCGTTAAGACTATTTTTTATCCGATCTTTACCAAACTTTATCAGATTGTTAATGTCAATAAAAGCTCGGTCAAGTTCGAAAACAGACAGATCGGACCAGTAACAGCGGAGTTATGGCCCTTGATTTTGTTAAAAATGCTATAATTTGCCTCGTCTTACAATAGGGCCTTCATTTTGCATCTGATCTTTGCCAAACTTTACCAGATTTTATGACTTTCTTCTTTTTATGTTATTATTATAATTTTTATTTTTGATTATTTTTTACATTTTTTTTTTTTACATTTTCTTTAAAAAAAATCTAAAAAAATGTTTTTTTTGATTTTTTTTACATTTTTTTTTAGCTCTATTTTGGACCAGTCGGACCAGTAACAGGGGAGTTATGGCTCTTGATTTAGTTAAAAATGCTATTTTTTGCCTCATTAATATGGTAGGGCCTTCATTTTTCATCTGATCTTTACCAAACTTTACCAGATTCTTTAGTTATGGCCCTTGATTTAGTTGAAAAGCTGTATTTTGCCCAAAACTTTCCAAAAAACGTAAATGGCAGTCTCTCGCTTCATTGATGTTATAAGAGCCATGTTAGCCAGTAGAGCGTCCACAGGCCCTCTTGGGCCTCTTGTTTTCTCTTTCGTTGTAGTTTCAAGTCCTTGTTTGCAGTACAGTGCGGACCTACGATGCCATTGCGTTCAGACCCTGTGGTTTCTATAGGACCCTATATATCATTTTGCTAAAAATAAACTGAAAATAGAAAATACAGCAGAGTGATCTTTCATCTTCTACATGCCCAATGTGACAAATTCGCGTGAACAATCGATGTCAATATAAAAACTGTAGTGCGATTTGTTCAAATCGTGTAATCAACCAATGAAATCCTCGCTTTCAAATTGATGAACTTTAATCAAGGGAGAGAACTGACGGCTTCATATTACACACGATTTAAGATGATTTCTGGTTGAATTTTAGTTTGCAAAGACGTTATTTCCAATACCAGAACCTGTACAGGTTATATACAGGCCGGTCGATCTTAAAATGACTCCCATAGAAAAATATTACAAAAATACCCCCCACCAAGATAATTTTAATTAAATTTTACCCACACCCTCAAGAATAAAAATGCCAATTTTACCCACCACCACCATAAAAAAAATAGGGTTGCGTTCCAACACCCCCACCCCCTCCCTCCCCCTCCTCTAAATTGTTTCAATTCCGCCAATGAGATCTTGTTTGTCCGGGTACACTTCTGTATATTTGGGGGCAGTTCTGGAATTAAGAGATTTTCGAGTACATTTACAAACCATGTTTTGTCTTCCAGGGGTCCTATGAAGCCCTATCTAAGCCATGTGGCTATCTACAGAAGGACGAGTACATCAAACTTGGCAAGAAAAGAGCTCCAAACTTTTCCGGGGAGAGAGATGTCATTTACGACTACTTCACCCGGTATGAGCACTTCAAGAGACAGAACTCGCTGTTTGACGAGACAGACCTTGTGCATGACACGTTCCGCCGACTGAGACAGATGGTGTCACGTCCATGGGCGATACACCAGATCTATGTAGACGAGACGCAGGATTTCACTCAAGCTGAACTCTGCCTCCTGATACGCCTGTGCCAGAACCCAAACGAGATGTTCCTGACAGGTAATGCATAAACAAAACTTGTACCTGCTTATAAGCGTTTATTTATTCTCGCTGGTCAGAAATTGTGTTAAAGTATTTCGAAAATTGATCCAAATTTAGTGCTGTCTACGATTGAACCCTGGATTACTATTACGCAAAGGCACCACCTTTGAAAACAGCATCTCTCATAGTCCCTGAAGCTATTGTTTCGCTATCCACTCAATCACAGTCATAAGGATATAAACAGAGTTTATCCGAATAAATAAAATGCATTTGTCCTTGATTACAGGAGACACTGCCCAGAGTATAATGAGGGGGATATCGTTCCGCTTCAGTGATCTCAAGTCATTGTTCTACCATGCCAAACAGTCCATGACTGCCATGGGCAAGACGTCCGCTGTGGAGGTGCCAAAAAAGGTGAGTTTATTCACATGTCACAACTAACATTCTCTGTACTTTGAGCAACTTTGTACTGTTTGATATCTTTCCCTCCCTCCCGCTTTATCTCAATCTTTTCTCCTGCCTACCCACACAATATCCCATTTATTGCATTGTTCCTCCACCCTTCTTCCTCCACTCGTCATTGTTCCTCCACCCTTCTTCCTCCCCTCACACATCCCCTCCCCCTACTTTTTGTGTCGCCTTTTCGATGAAAATGCGATACATGGGATCAGTTTGTCGTCCGTCAGTCAGTCTGTCACGAAAACTTAACGTTGGCTATAACTTTATCATTTCTTGATATTTTTTCATCAAACTTTCAATATATTATACTTGTCATGACAACATCGACATGACAATACTAAATATCAAGGTCAAAGGTCACAATGAAGGTCATTATATGGGTTAAATAATCATTTTTCTTCTTCACGAAAACTTAATGTTGACTATAACTTTCTCATTTCTTGATATTTCTTCATCAAACTTTCAATATTTACTAATCATGACAACGTGGACATGACCATACTAAATATAAAGGTCAGGGTCACACTGAATGTCATTATGTGGGTTAAATACTAATTTTCTTCTTCACGAAAAAACTTAAATGTTGGCTATAACTTTCTCATTTCTTGATATTTCTTCATCAAACTACTTTCAATATATACTCATAATGACGACATGACCATACTAAAATATAAAGGTAATTTGTCAAGGTCATTTATCTAGGTCCAAAAAGCCTTGTTATACTGACAAAGCGCTGACAGGCGATGCGTGTTCTGCAGAACACCAGTCTAGTCTGAATATTATGAAACTGCCATGCATTCAGTTTGAAACAAATAGCAAACAAACTAAAAAGCAACAGTAGGGAAATGACAGCCTAAAAAAACGTTCACAAAATGGCAAGCTTTTTACTTACGGTCCTCTGTTCTTAAGAATGTTGGCTTACATTATCTTATATTTGTCTTTTAAAAATTTTCAAGGGCATATAGAAATCGCACCGTCCGTCCGTCCGTCCGTCCGTCCGTCCGTCTGTATTCTGTCCGTCATTCCGAAGTTCGTGTCCGGACCGTAACTTCACAACCCCTGCAGGGATTTTTAAATAACTTGGCACGAGTGATCACCATAACTAGACGATGTGTCCCCCGCAAAACCCAGGTCCATACCTCAAAGGTCAAGGTCACACTTGAAGTTCATAGGTCAAAAACAGGTACGCAATTTCGTGTCCGGACCGTAACGTCACAACCCCTGCAGGGATTTTTAAATAATTTGGCACAAGTGATCACCATAACAAGACGATGTGTCCCCTGCAAAACCCAGGTCCGTACCTCAAAGGTCAAGGTCACACTTGAAGTTCATAGGTCAAAAACAGGTACGCAATTTCGTGTCCGGACCGTAACGTCACAACCCCTACAGGGATTTTTAAATAACTTGGCACAAGTGATCACCATAACAAGACGATGTGTCCACCGCAAAAACAAGGTACGTACCTCAAAGGTCAAGGTCGCACTTGCAGTTCATAGGTGAAAAACAGGTACGCAATTTCGTGTCCGGACCTTAACATCACAACCCCTGCAGGGATTTTTAAATAACTTGGCACAAGTGATTACCATAACAATACGATGTGTCGCGCGCAAAACCCAGGTCTTCAAGGTCAAGGTCACACTTTGAGGTCAAAAGTCAAATTGTGTCCGGTCAATAACTCTGGCATTCACAAGTGCTCACCACAGCAAGACAATGTGTCACGCTCAAAATCCAGGTCTGTGGTCCCAAGGTCAAGGTCACATTTAGAGGTCAAAGGTTAAATCGTGTCCGGTCAATAACTTTTGCATGCCTGGACGGATTTTCAAATAACTTGGCACAAGTGCTCACCACAACCAAATGAGGTGTCGTGCGCAAATCCAGGTCCATGGCTCCAAGGTCAAGGTCATACTTAGAGGCCAAGGTCATACTTAGAGGTCAAAGGACACTTCGGGGGCATTTATCACTTACAGTGATATTTCTGTTATGTAATGGTTTGGAGTCGAGTAAAGCAGAGCAACTCAACTCACACGAGGGGTCATGCATAGCAAGGGAGAGAACTCGTATTAAAGATAAGGGATAGTTGCATATACCAACTTGAAGGATAGTACTTAAATACTCTTACATGATTCTTTAAATAAGCATGTTTACACTGTTGCAGGTATACCAGCTTACCCACAACTACCGCTCCCACACTGGCATCCTGTCTCTCGCGTCCAGCATCCTAGAACTCATGATAGAATTCTTCCCAGAATCCTTCGACGTCTGCAGCGAGACCAGGGCCTATTCCATGGTCCCCAGCCCATCTTGCTGGAGTCCTGCAGTTCCAGTGACCTAGCTGTGCTGCTGCGGGGAAACAGACGCAAGACATCACGTATAGAGTTCGGTGCCCATCAGGCTATACTGGGTGTGTATTGTTTATTTAAGACACATTACCCATTTTGCTAGGTTGCATATTGAGAATAATTTGTGATTCACTCAGCTATTTTTCTGTATCAATTTGACAAAAAAATTATATACTATCAGTGTTGCCAGCGACCTTGAAAAGTCATGGAAATTTGATTTTTTTTTTTCAGGGTCAAGGAATTTTGAAAAATGGTCAGGGAAATTTAAATTTTCTGAAAAAAAAAATCAATTGTATAAAATATTTTGTTGACGGGAATCGTGTATCTGTCACTATCGCAGTCTTCAAGTTACTCACTGATCAGTTGAACCTTTAATGCAGATCCCTTTCTATTTTTTGTCATTTTATGGTTGTTGTTAATACAATATTTTTAATACTCAATAATAATTGATGTAACATATCTTTCAATTTGAATTAAAGTAATATGGGTGGAATGGTCGGCTGTAAGGGAGTGAGGAGGCCAATAAAATTGCGTCATATTGGTTAGTGAAAAATTACATCTGGTCTGGGAAATGTCGGGGAACAGTCAGGGAATTTTATTTCACACAGGTGCTGGCAACCCTGAGTATGCAAACATTGGACAATTGCATGGCCTTGGTTATCACAAGAAACTTAAATTGCGGAATTCCTTGATATTTTTAGCTCTACTGACCGAAGGCCAGCAGCAGCAGAACTTATGGGATGCCGAGGTGTCCGTCGTCCGTCCGTCATTAACTTTTGTCTCGTTAAGACGAAAGAGCCTTCATTTTTCATCTGATCTTTACCAAACTTTACCAGATTGTTAATGCCAATGAAAGCTAGGACAAGTTCGAAAACCAGCCAAATCGGACCAGTTAACAGCAGAGTTATGGCCCTTGATTTAGTTAAAAATGGTATATTTTGCCTCGTTAAGAGGATAGGGCCTTCATTTTTCTTCCGATCTTTACCAAACTTTACCAGATTGTTAATGTCAATAAAAGCTCGAACAAGTTAGAAAACCAACCAGATCGGACCAGTAACAGAGGAGTTATGGCTCTTGATTCGGTTAAAAATGCTATATATTGCTTCATTAAGACGATAGGGCCTTCATTTTTCGTCCGATCGTTACCAAACTTTACCGGATTGTTAGTGTCAATGAAAGGTCAGATAAGTTCGAAAACCAACCAGATCGGACCAGTAACAGCTGAGCTATGGCCCTTGATTTAGTTAAAAATGCTATATTTTGCCTTTGTTAAGACGATAGGGCCTTCATTTTTCATCTGATCTTTACCAAACTTTAACAGATTGTTAACAATTTTTTGACTATTTTTCTCTTATTTTTTTTATATTTTTTATTTTTATTTTTTTTTCAATTTTTTTTTCAATTTTTATTTTTTTATTATTATTATTTTTATTTATTTTTTATTTTTATTATCTCTACTGGTCAATTTCGAAAACCAGATCGGACCAGTAATGACGGAGTTATGGCTCTTGATTTAGTTAAAAATGCTATATTTTGCCTCTTTAAGACGATAGTCACTTGCTTCATTGAGGTTAAAAGAGCCATATTAGCCAGTAGAGCGTCCACAGGCCCTCTTGGGCCCCCTCTTGTTTAAAAAATGCATTTTATAATGTCTTGTTATTGAGGTTCATTCAGTGGCTTTTTTTAATATCATGTATAGAGTTGCTTTATAAAGTACTAGAATGTTTCAGTTGTCAGCGATGCTGCGAGAGATGCTATACCAGAAGAATTAGGTCTCGGTCTCGTCCTAACCATCTACGAGGCAAAAGGCCTCGAGTTTGATGACGTTCTGCTGTACAACTTCTTCAAAGATTCCCAGGTTTGTATGTTATCTTGTTCTATTGCGTTCTCGGGTAGAAATAAGTATAAATATTGATCAAAACGTAAATAAAATAACGAGTTATCTTTCCATGAAGGAAAATGTTTTTTCGGAGTTAATTGTTCGGCAAATGTTGTTTGATTTAATTGGGGGCGTCCGTGGCCGAGTGGTTAACGTCTCTGACTTGAAATCACTTGCCCCTCACCTCTGTAGGTTCGATCCCTCAGGGGCCTAGGAATCTTTATGTGAGGAAGCTAT
>JAWPHD010025953.1:0-14727 GCA_037043455.1 Cyrtodaria siliqua | reverse complement strand
GCCCCCTCACCCCCAACCCACTCCCGCCTCTCACCCCCCCCCCCCCCCCCCCACTTGAAACTTTTTTTTTACATATTTCTGTGTTGCTTTTGTCAATTCTTACACATATATGTTGCCCCCTCCCCGCACCCCCCTCCACCCCACAACCCCGGCCTCTCACCCCCTCCCCACCCCACACTTGAATTTTGTTTGTTTTTACATATTTCTTCACTGTTTTAGTCAATTCTTACACATATATGTTGCCCCCTCCCCCCGCGCCCCCACCCCACTTCCGCCTCTCCCCCCCACCCCACTCCCACTTGAAACTTTTTTTTTTTTACCTTTCCCGCCCCCACTTCTCCGCCACTCCCCCTCCCCCCCCCCACTTGAACTTTTTTTTTTTTTACATATTTCTTTGTTGTTTTAGTCAATTCTTACACATATATGTTGCCCCTCTCCCCCCCCCCCCCCCCCCCCCCCCCCCCCCCAACCCAACCCACTCCCGCCTCTCCGCCCGCTCCCCCACACCCACTTGAAACTATTTTTTTTTAACATATTTCTGTGTTGTTTTTGTCAATTCTTACACATATATGTTGCCCCCTCCCCGCACCCCCCCCCCCCCCCACCCACCCACCCAACTTGAAACTTTTTTTTTTTTACATATTTCTTTGCTGTTTTAGTCAATTCTTACACATATATGTTGCCCCCTCCTCTTGCGCCCCCAACCCACTTCCGCCTCTTCAACCCCGCTCCCCCACCCCACCCCCACTTGAAACTATTTTTTTTTTAACACATTTCTGTGTAGTTTTGGTCAATTCTTACACATAGTTCTGTTGTGCTCCCAACCCCACCCCACATTTTTGTAGCCTTGTTTTCTGATGGTATATACTAGCTATAAATGTATTATTCTCTGAAAAAAAGAATAGTCGAGCTGCGCTGTTCTCCGACAGCTCTTGTTCATATGTATACGCACTTTCAACAGATATGCACACATCAGAAATGAAACGTGCACTCTATGGCACGCAGAATGATACTTGTTGACATTTCATTGCCAAGGGACGTAATACGTGTACGGGAAAATAGGAGAAACAGAGATAACAGATTTTTACGCGATCTGATAGTACATATGATTATTATTCATAATAGTAATACGTATAGAATATGTACAATATTATCTGGCTTGTTGTTATGATTGTTAATATGACTATTGTTATAATTATTGCAGCAAACCTGTATCAAGACACAACGTTAATCCCTTCTCAAGTGAGCCCAGAAGTTGCATGTACAAGCCATGACAAGCCAACAATGCGTTCCACCGTAAGTTTTTCATATGTATACGTACTTTCAACAGATATGCACAAGTCAGATATGAAACGGGCACTCTATGGCACGCAGAATGATACTTGTTGACATTTCATTGCCAAGGGACGTAATACGTGTACGGGAAAATAGGAGAAACAGAGATAACAGATTTTTACGCGATCTGATAGTACATATGATTATTATTCATAATAGTAATACGTATAGAATATGTACAATATTATCTGGCTTGTTGTTATGATTGTTAATATGACTATTGTTATAATTATTGCAGCAAACCTGTATCAAGACACAACGTTAATCGCTTTTCAAGTGAGCCCAGAAGTTGCATGTACAAACCATGACAAGCCAACAATGCGTTCCACCGTAAGTTTTTCATATGTATACGTACTTTCAACAGATATGCACAAGTCAGAAATGAAACGGGCACTCTATGGCACGCAGAATGATACTTGTTGACATTTCCTTGCCAAGGGACGTAATACGTTTACGGGAAAATAGGAGAAACAGAGATAACTTAGATTTTTACGCGATCTGATAGTACATATGATTATTATTCATAATAGTAATACGTATAGAATATGTGCAATATTATCTGGCTTGTTGTTATGATTGTTAATATGACTATTGTTATAATTATTGCAGCAAACCTGTATCAAGACACAACGTTAATCGCTTCTCAAGTGAGCCCAGAAGTTACATGTACAAGCCATGACAAGCCAACAATGCGTTCCACCGTAACTTTTTCATATGTATACGTACTTTCAACATATATGCACAAGTCAGAAATGAAACGGGCACTCTATGGCACGCAGAATGATACTTGTTAACATTTCATTGCCAAGGGACGTAATACGTGTACGGGAAAATAGGAGAAACAGAGTTAACTTAAATTGTTACGCGATCTGATAGTACATATGATTATTATTCATAATAGTAATACGTATAGAATATGTACAATATTATCTGGCTTGTTGTTATGATTGTTAATATGACTATTGTTATAATTATTGCAGCAAACCTGTATCAAGACACAACGTTAATCGCTTCTCAAGTGAGCCCAGAAGTTGCATGTACAAGCCATGACAAGCCAACAATGCGTTCCACCATACGTTTTTCATATGTATACGCACTTTCAACAGATATGCACAAGTCAGAAATGAAACGGGCACTCTATGGCACGCAGAATGATACTTGTTGAAATTTCATTGCCAAGGGACGTAATACGTGTACGGGAAAATAGGAGAAACAGAGATAACAGATTTTTACGCGATCTGATAATACATATGATTATTATTCATAATAGTAATACGTATAGAATATGTACAATATTATCTGGCTTGTTGTTATGATTGTTAATATGACTTTTGTTATAATTATTGCAGCAAACCTGTATCAAGACACAACGTTAATCGCTTTTCAAGTGAGCCCAGAAGTTGCATGTACAAGCCATGACAAGCCAACAATGCGTTCCACCGTAAGTTTTTCATATGTATACGCACTTTCAACAGATATGCACACATCAGAAATGAAACGTGCACTCTATGGCACGCAGAATGATACTTGTTGACATTTCATTGCCAAGGGACGTAATCCGTGTACGGGAAACAGGAGCAACAGAGATAACTTAGATTGTTACGCGATCTGATAGTCCATATGATTATTATTCATAATAGTAATACGTATAGAATATGTACAATATTATCTGGCGTGTCGTTATGATTGTTAATATGACTATTGTTATAAATATTGCAGCAAACCTGTATCAAGACACAACGTTAATCGCTTCTCAAGTGAGCCCAGAAGTGGCATGTACAAGCCATGACAAGCCAACAATGCGTTCCACCGTAACTTTTTCATATGTATACGTACTTTCAACATATATGCACAAGTCAGAAATGAAACGGGCACTCTATGGCACGCAGAATGATACTTGTTGACATTTCATTGCCAAGGGACGTAATACGTGTACGGGAAAATAGGCGAAACAGAGATAACTTAGATTTTTACGCGATCTGATAGTACATATGATTATTATTTATAATAGTAATACGTATAGAATATGTACAATATTATCTGGCTTGTTGTTATGATTGTTAATATGACTATTGTTATAATTATTGCAGCAAACCTGTATCAAGACACAACGTTAATCGCTTTTCAAGTGAGCCCAGAAGTGGCATGTACAAGCCATGACAAGCCAACAATGCGTTTCACCGTAAGTTTTTCATATGTATACGCACTTTCAACAGATATGCACACATCAGAAATGAAACGTGCACTCTATGGCACGCAGAATGATACTTGTTGACATTTCATTGCCAAGGGACGTAATACGTGTACGGGAAAATAGGAGAAACAGAGATAACTTAGATTTTTACGCGATCTGATAGTACATATGATTATTATTCATAATTGAAATACGTATAGAATATGTACAATATTATCTGGCTTGTTGTTATGATTGTTAATATGACTATTGTTATAATTATTGCAGCAAACCTGTATCAAGACACAACGTTAATCGCTTTTCAAGTGAGCCCAGAAGTTGCATGTACAAGCCATGACAAGCCAACAATGCGTTCCAACGTAAGTTTTTCATATGTATACGCACTTTCAACAGATATGCACACATCAGAAATGAAACGTGCACTCTATGGCACGCAGAATGATACTTGTTGACATTTCATTGCCAAGGGACGTAATACGTGTACGGGAAAATAGGAGAAACAGAGCTAACTTAGATTTTTACGCCATCTGATAGTACATATGATTATTATTCATAATAGTAATACGTATAGAATATATACAATATTATCTGGCTTGTTGTTGTGATTGTTAATATGACTATTGTTATAATTATTGCAGCAAACCTGTATCAAGACACAACGTTAATCGCCTTTCAAGTGAGCCCAGAAGTTGCATGTACAAGCCATGACAAGCCAACAATGCGTTCCACCGTAAGTTTTTAGCTCGACTATTCGAAGAATAAGAGAGCTTATGTAATCACCCCGGGGTCGGCGTCGGCGTCGGCGTCGGCGTTGGCGTTGGCGTTGGCGTCGGCGTCCCACATCAAGGTTTGCGTGTAAGCTGTGTTAACAAGTCTATATCTCTTACATTTCTTATCCTAGCACAACCAAATTTGTTCATGGGCTTCCTTATAGCATTATCTTAAGGGCTGCATAAGCAATTCTGGTTCCTGCAACCCATGGGCTCCCATGGAACCCAAATTATGATAGCCCATAAAATGTGCCCCATTTCACATCAAATTTTGCGTGTAAGCTGTGTTAACAAGTCTATATGTCTTACAATTCTTACCCTAGCACAACCAAATTTGGCCATTAGCTTCCTTATAGCATTATAGTAAGGGCTGCTTGAGTAATTTTGGTTCCTGTAACCCCTGGGCTCCCATGGAACCCAAATTATGATAGCCCTTAAAATATGTCTGTTTCACATCAAATTTTGCGTGTAAGCTGTGTTTACAGGTCTATATCTCTTACATTTCTTGTCCTAGCTGAACTTAATTTTGGAATTGATTTCCTTATAGTATGTTGTAAAGGGTTGGATAAGTAATTTTGTCTTCTGCAAATTCTGGGCTCCCATGGAACCCAAATTGTGATGGCCCATAAAATGCGCAATAAAGGCAGATCTAGGTTTGCATGTAAGCATGTATATATCTATAATTATGGTTTGGGATTTGTTATAGCATTATGCATCTTATTACTTCACCCATATTGGGGCATGGGCTCCCTCCTCCCCCCACCCCCTTCCTACCCCCTGCCCCCACTCCCATCCACACTTTTTTTTTTTTTTTTTTTTTTACATATTTCTGTGTTGTTTTAGTCAATTCTTACACATATATGTTGCAACCCTCCCCGCCCCCGCCCCCCAGCCGCGACCCCCCCGCCTCTCACCCCTCCCCCCCAGACTTGATTTTTTTTTTTTTTACGTATTTCTCTGTTTTAGTCAATTCTTACACATATAATTATGTTGCCCCCTCACCCCCAACCCACTCCTGCCTCTCACCCCCCCCCACTTGAAACTTTTTTTTTACATATTTCTGTGTTGCTTTTGTCAATTCTTACACATATATGTTGCCCCCTCCCCGCACCCCCCTCCACCCCACAACCCCGGCCTCTCACCCCCTCCCCACCCCACACTTGAATTTTTTTTGTTTTTACATATTTCTTCACTGTTTTAGTCAATTCTTACACATATATGTTGCCCCCTCCCCCCGCGCCCCCACCCCACTTCCGCCTCTCCCCCCCCACCCCACTCTCACTTGAAACTTTTTTTTTTTACCTTTCCCGCCACCCCTTCTCCGCCACTTCCCCTCCCCCCCCCCACTTGAACTTTTTTTTTTTTACATATTTCTTTGTTGTTTTAGTCAATTCTTACACATATATGTTGCCCCCACACCAACCCACTCCCGCCTCTCCCCCCTCCCCCACCGCTCCCCCACACCCCACACCCACTTGAAACTATTTTTTTTTACATATTTCTTTGTTGTTTTAGTCAATTTTTATAATTATGTTGCCCCTCCCCCCCCAACCCAACCCACTCCCGCCTCTCCGCCCGCTCCCCCACACCCACTTGAAACTATTTTTTTTTACATATTTCTGTGTTGTTTTTGTCAATTCTTACACATATATGTTGCCCCCTCCCCGCACCCCCCCCCCCCCCCCCCCCCCCCCACCCACCCAACTTGAAACTTTTTTTTTTTTTTACATATTTCTTTGCTGTTTTAGTCAATTCTTACACATATATGTTGCCCCCTCCTCTTGCGCCCCCAACCCACTTCCGCCTCTTCAATCCCGCTCCCCCACCCCACCCCCACTTGAAACTATTTTTTTTTTTAACACATTTCTGTGTAGTTTTGGTCAATTCTTACACATAGTTCTGTTGTGCTCCCAACCCCACCCCACATTGTTGTAGCCTTGTTTTCTGATGGTATATACTAGCTATAAATGTATTATTCTCTGAAAAAAAGAATAGTCGAGCTGCGCTGTTCTCCGACAGCTCTTGTTCATATGTATACGCACTTTCAACAGATATGCACACATCAGAAATGAAACGTGCACTCTATGGCACGCAGAATGATACTTGTTGACATTTCATTGCCAAGGGACGTAATACGTGTACGGGAAAATAGGAGAAACAGAGATAACAGATTTTTACGCGATCTGATAGTACATATGATTATTATTCATAATAGTAATACGTATAGAATATGTACAATATTATCTGGCTTGTTGTTATGATTGTTAATATGACTATTGTTATAATTATTGCAGCAAACCTGTATCAAGACACAACGTTAATCGCTTTTCAAGTGATCCCAGAAGTTGCATGTACAAGCCATGACAAGCCAACAATGCGTTCCACCGTAAGTTTTTCATATGTATACGCACATTCAACAGATATGCACACATCAGAAATGAAACGTGCACTCTATGGCACGCAGAATGATACTTGTTGACATTTCATTGCCAAGGGACGTAATACGTGTACGGGAAAATAGGAGAAACAGAGATAACTTAGATTTTTACGCGATCTGATAGTACATATGATTATTATTCATAATTGTAATACGTATAGAATATGTACAATATTATCTGGCTTGTTGTTATGATTGTTAATATGACTATTGTTATAATTATTGCAGCAAACCTGTATCAAGACACAAAGTTAATCGCTTCTCAAGTGAGCCCAGAAGTTGCATGTACAAGCCATGACAAGCCAACAATGCGTTCCACCGTACGTTTTTCATATGTATACGTACTTTCAACAGATATGCACAAGTCAGAAATGAAACGGGCACTCTATGGCACGCAGAATGATACTTGTTGAAATTTCATTGCCAAGGGACGTAATACGTGTACGGGAAAATAGGAGAAACAGAGATAACAGATTTTTACGCGATCTGATAATACATATGATTATTATTCATAATAGTAATACGTATAGAATATGTACAATATTATCTGGCTTGTTGTTATGATTGTTAATATGACTATTGTTATAATTATTGCAGCAAACCTGTATCAAGACACAACGTTAATCGCTTTTCAAGTGAGCCCAGAAGTTGCATGTACAAGCCATGACAAGCCAACAATGCGTTCCACCGTAAGTTTTTCATATGTATACGCACTTTCAACAGATATGCACACATCAGAAATGAAACGTGCACTCTATGGCACGCAGAATGATACTTGTTGACATTTCATTGCCAAGGGACGTAATCCGTGTACGGGAAACAGGAGCAACAGAGATAACTTAGATTGTTACGCGATCTGATAGTCCATATGATTATTATTCATAATAGTAATACGTATAGAATATGTACAATATTATCTGGCGTGTCGTTATGATTGTTAATATGACTATTGTTATAAATATTGCAGCAAACCTGTATCAAGACACAACGTTAATCGCTTCTCAAGTGAGCCCAGAAGTGGCATGTACAAGCCATGACAAGCCAACAATGCGTTCCACCGTAACTTTTTCATATGTATACGTACTTTCAACATATATGCACAAGTCAGAAATGAAACGGGCACTCTATGGCACGCAGAATGATACTTGTTGACATTTCATTGCCAAGGGACGTAATACGTGTACGGGAAAATAGGAGAAACAGAGATAACTTAGATTTTTACGCGATCTGATAGTACATATGATTATTATTTATAATAGTAATACGTATAGAATATGTACAATATTATCTGGCTTGTTGTTATGATTGTTAATATGACTATTGTTATAATTATTGCAGCAAACCTGTATCAAGACACAACGTTAATCGCTTTTCAAGTGAGCCCAGAAGTGGCATGTACAAGCCATGACAAGCCAACAATGCGTTTCACCGTAAGTTTTTCATATGTATACGCACTTTCAACAGATATGCACACATCAGAAATGAAACGTGCACTCTATGGCACGCAGAATGATACTTGTTGACATTTCATTGCCAAGGGACGTAATACGTGTACGGGAAAATAGGAGAAACAGAGATAACTTAGATTTTTACGCGATCTGATAGTACATATGATTATTATTCATAATTGAAATACGTATAGAATATGTACAATATTATCTGGCTTGTTGTTATGATTGTTAATATGACTATTGTTATAATTATTGCAGCAAACCTGTATCAAGACACAACGTTAATCGCTTTTCAAGTGAGCCCAGAAGTTGCATGTACAAGCCATGACAAGCCAACAATGCGTTCCAACGTAAGTTTTTCATATGTATACGCACTTTCAACAGATATGCACACATCAGAAATGAAACGTGCACTCTATGGCACGCAGAATGATACTTGTTGACATTTCATTGCCAAGGGACGTAATACGTGTACGGGAAAATAGGAGAAACAGAGCTAACTTAGATTTTTACGCCATCTGATAGTACATATGATTATTATTCATAATAGTAATACGTATAGAATATGTACAATATTATCTGGCTTGTTGTTGTGATTGTTAATATGACTATTGTTATAATTATTGCAGCAAACCTGTATCAAGACACAACGTTAATCGCCTTTCAAGTGAGCCCAGAAGTTGCATGTACAAGCCATGACAAGCCAACAATGCGTTCCACCGTAAGTTTTTAGCTCGACTATTCGAAGAATAAGAGAGCTTATGTAATCACCCCGGGGTCGGCGTCGGCGTCGGCGTCGGCGTTGGCGTTGGCGTTGGCGTCGGCGTCGGCGTCGGCGTCCCACATCAAGGTTTGCGTGTAAGCTGTGTTAACAAGTCTATATCTCTTACATTTCTTATCCTAGCACAACCAAATTTGTTCATGGGCTTCCTTATAGCATTATCTTAAGGGCTGCATAAGCAATTCTGGTTCCTGCAACCCATGGGCTCCCATGGAACCCAAATTATGATAGCCCATAAAATGTGCCCCATTTCACATCAAAATTTGCGTGTAAGCTGTGTTAACAAGTCTATATGTCTTACAATTCTTACCCTAGCACAACCAAATTTGGCCATTAGCTTCCTTATAGCTTTATAGTAAGGGCTGCTTGAGTAATTTTGGTTCCTGTAACCCCTGGGCTCCCATGGAACCCAAATTATGATAGCCCTTAAAATATGTCTGTTTCACATCAAATTTTGCGTGTAAGCTGTGTTTACAGGTCTATATCTCTTACATTTCTTGTCCTAGCTGAACTTAATTTTGGAATTGATTTCCTTATAGTATGTTGTAAAGGGTTGGATAAGTAATTTTGTCTTCTGCAAATTCTGGGCTCCCATGGAACCCAAATTGTGATGGCCCATAAAATGCGCAATAAAGGCAGATCTAGGTTTGCATGTAAGCATGTATATATCTATAATTATGGTTTGGGATTTGTTATAGCATTATGCATCTTATTACTTCACCCATATTGGGGCATGGGCTCCCTCCTCCCCCCACCCCCTTCCTACCCCCTGCCCCCACTCCCATCCACACTTTTTTTTTTTTTTTTTTTTTTTACATATTTCTGTGTTGTTTTAGTCAATTCTTACACATATATGTTGCAACCCTCCCCGCCCCCGCCCCCCAGCCGCGACCCCCCCGCCTCTCACCCCTCCCCCCCAGACTTGATTTTTTTTTTTTTTACGTATTTCTCTGTTTTAGTCAATTCTTACACATATAATTATGTTGCCCCCTCACCCCCAACCCACTCCTGCCTCTCACCCCCCCCCCACTTGAAACTTTTTTTTTACATATTTCTGTGTTGCTTTTGTCAATTCTTACACATATATGTTGCCCCCTCCCCGCACCCCCCTCCACCCCACAACCCCGGCCTCTCACCCCCTCCCCACCCCACACTTGAATTTTTTTTGTTTTTACATATTTCTTCACTGTTTTAGTCAATTCTTACACATATATGTTGCCCCCTCCCCCCGCGCCCCCACCCCACTTCCGCCTCTCCCCCCCCACCCCACTCCCACTTGAAACTTTTTTTTTTTACCTTTCCCGCCACCCCTTCTCCGCCACTCCCCCTCCCCCCCCCACTTGAACTTTTTTTTTTTTACATATTTCTTTGTTGTTTTAGTCAATTCTTACACATATATGTTGCCCCCACACCAACCCACTCCCGCCTCTCCCCCCTCCCCCACCGCTCCCCCACACCCCACACCCACTTGAAACTATTTTTTTTTACATATTTCTTTGTTGTTTTAGTCAATTTTTATAATCATGTTGCCCCTCCCCCCCCAACCCAACCCACTCCCGCCTCTCCGCCCGCTCCCCCACACCCACTTGAAACTAATTTTTTTTACATATTTCTGTGTTGTTTTTGTCAATTCTTACACATATATGTTGCCCCCTCCCCGCACCCCCCCCCCCCCCCCCCACCCACCCAACTTGAAACTTTTTTTTTTTTTACATTTTTCTTTGCTGTTTTAGTCAATTCTTACACATATATGTTGCCCCCTCCTCTTGCGCCCCCAACCCACTTCCGCCTCTTCAATCCCGCTCCCCCACCCCACCCCCACTTGAAACTATTTTTTTTTTTAACACATTTCTGTGTAGTTTTGGTCAATTCTTACACATAGTTCTGTTGTGCTCCCAACCCCACCCCACATTGTTGTAGCCTTGTTTTCTGATGGTATATACTAGCTATAAATGTATTATTCTCTGAAAAAAAGAATAGTCGAGCTGCGCTGTTCTCCGACAGCTCTTGTTCATATGTATACGCACTTTCAACAGATATGCACACATCAGAAATGAAACGTGCACTCTATGGCACGCAGAATGATACTTGTTGACATTTCATTGCCAAGGGACGTAATACGTGTACGGGAAAATAGGAGAAACAGAGATAACAGATTTTTACGCGATCTGATAGTACATATGATTATTATTCATAATAGTAATACGTATAGAATATGTACAATATTATCTGGCTTGTTGTTATGATTGTTAATATGACTATTGTTATAATTATTGCAGCAAACCTGTATCAAGACACAACGTTAATCGCTTTTCAAGTGATCCCAGAAGTTGCATGTACAAGCCATGACAAGCCAACAATGCGTTCCACCGTAAGTTTTTCATATGTATACGCACATTCAACAGATATGCACACATCAGAAATGAAACGTGCACTCTATGGCACGCAGAATGATACTTGTTGACATTTCATTGCCAAGGGACGTAATACGTGTACGGGAAAATAGGAGAAACAGAGATAACTTAGATTTTTACGCGATCTGATAGTACATATGATTATTATTCATAATTGTAATACGTATAGAATATGTACAATATTATCTGGCTTGTTGTTATGATTGTTAATATGACTATTGTTATAATTATTGCAGCAAACCTGTATCAAGACACAACGTTAATCGCTTCTCAAGTGAGCCCAGAAGTTGCAAGTACAAGCCATGACAAGATAACAATGCGTTCCACCGTAAGTTTTTCATATGTATACGTACTTTCAACAGATATGCACAAGTCAGAAATGAAACGGGCACTCTATGGCACGCAGAATGATACTTGTTGACATTTCATTGCCAAGGGACGTAATACGTGTACGGGAAAATAGGAGAAACAGAGATAACAGATTTTTACGCGATCTGATAGTACATATGATTATTAATTCATAATAGTAATACGTATAGAATATGTACAATATTATCTGGCTTGTTGTTATGATTGTTAATATGACTATTGTTATAATTATTGCAGCAAACCTGTATCAAGACACAACGTTAATCGCTTTTCAAGTGAGCCCAGAAGTTGCATGTACAAGCCATGACAAGCCAACAATGCGTTCCACCGTACGTTTTTCATATGTATACGTACTTTCAACAGATATGCACAAGTCAGAAATGAAACGGGCACTCTATGGCACGCAGAATGATACTTGTTGACATTTCATTGCCAAGGGACGTAATACGTGTACGGGAAAATAGGAGAAACAGAGATAACAGATTTTTACGCGATCTGATAGTACATATGATTATTATTCATAATAGTAATACGTATAGAATATGTACAATATTATCTGGCTTGTTGTTATGATTGTTAATATGACTATTGTTATAATAATTGCAGCAAACCTGTATCAAGACACAACGTTAATCGCTTTTCAAGTGATCCCAGAAGTTGCATGTACAAGCCATGACAAGCCAACAATGCGTTCCACCGTAAGTTTTTCATATGTATACGCACATTCAAACAGATATGCACACATCAGAAATGAAACGTGCACTCTATGGCACGCAGAATGATACTTGTTGACATTTCATTGCCAAGGACGTAATACGTGTACGGGAAAATAGGAGAAACAGAGATAACTTAGATTTTTACGCGATCTGATAGTACATATGATTATTATTCATAATTGTAATACGTATAGAATATGTACAATATTATCTGGCTTGTTGTTATGATTGTTAATATGACTATTGTTATAATTATTGCAGCAAACCTGTATCAAGACACAACGTTAATCGCTTCTCAAGTGAGCCCAGAAGTTGCAAGTACAAGCCATGACAAGATAACAATGCGTTCCACCGTAAGTTTTTCATATGTATACGTACTTTCAACAGATATGCACAAGTCAGAAATGAAACGGGCACTCTATGGCACGCAGAATGATACTTGTTGACATTTCATTGCCAAGGGACGTAATACGTGTACGGGAAAATAGGAGAAACAGAGATAACAGATTTTTACGCGATCTGATAGTACATATGATTATTATTCATAATAGTAATACGTATAGAATATGTACAATATTATCTGGCTTGTTGTTATGATTGTTAATATGACTATTGTTATAATTATTGCAGCAAACCTGTATCAAGACACAACGTTAATCGCTTTTCAAGTGAGCCCAGAAGTTGCATGTACAAGCCATGACAAGCCAACAATGCGTTCCACCGTTACGTTTTTCATATGTATACGTACTTTCAACAGATATGCACAAGTCAGAAATGAAACGGGCACTCTATGGCACGCAGAATGATACTTGTTGACATTTCATTGCAAGGGACGTAATACGTGTACGGGAAAATAGGAGAAACAGAGATAACAGATTTTTACGCGATCTGATAGTACATATGATTATTATTCATAATAGTAATACGTATAGAATATGTACAATATTATCTGGCTTGTTGTTATGATTGTTAATATGACTATTGTTATAATAATTGCAGCAAACCTGTATCAAGACACAACGTTAATCGCTTTTCAGTGATCCCAGAAGTTGCATGTACAAGCCATGACAAGCCAACAATGCGTTCCACCGTAAGTTTTTCATATGTATACGCACATTCAACAGATATGCACACATCAGAAATGAAACGTGCACTCTATGGCACGCAGAATGATACTTGTTGACATTTCATTGCCAAGGGACGTAATACGTGTACGGGAAAATAGGAGAAACAGAGATAACTTAGATTTTTACGCGATCTGATAGTACATATGATTATTATTCATAATTGTAATACGTATAGAATATGTACAATATTATCTGGCTTGTTGTTATGATTGTTAATATGACTATTGTTATAATTATTGCAGCAAACCTGTATCAAGACACAACGTTAATCGCTTCTCAAGTGAGCCCAGAAGTTGCAAGTACAAGCCATGACAAGATAACAATGCGTTCCACCGTAAGTTTTTCATATGTATACGTACTTTCAACAGATATGCACAAGTCAGAAATGAAACGGGCACTCTATGGCACGCAGAATGATACTTGTTGACATTTCATTGCCAAGGGACGTAATACGTGTACGGGAAAATAGGAGAAACAGAGATAACAGATTTTTACGCGATCTGATAGTACATATGATTATTATTCATAATAGTAATACGTATAGAATATGTACAATATTATCTGGCTTGTTGTTATGATTGTTAATATGACTATTGTTATAATTATTGCAGCAAACCTGTATCAAGACACAACGTTAATCGCTTTTCAAGTGAGCCCAGAAGTTGCATGTACAAGCCATGACAAGCCAACAATGCGTTCCACCGTACGTTTTTCATATGTATACGTACTTTCAACAGATATGCACAAGTCAGAAATGAAACGGGCACTCTATGGCACGCAGAATGATACTTGTTGACATTTCATTGCCAAGGGACGTAATACGTGTACGGGAAAATAGGAGAAACAGAGATAACAGATTTTTACGCGATCTGATAGTACATATGATTATTATTCATAATAGTAATACGTATAGAATATGTACAATATTATCTGGCTTGTTGTTATGATTGTTAATATGACTATTGTTATAATTATTGCAGCAAACCTGTATCAAGACACAACGTTAATCGCTTTTCAAGTGAGCCCAGAAGTTGCATGTACAAGCCATGACAAGCCAACAATGCGTTCCACCGTAAGTATTTCATATGTATACGCACTTTCAACAGATATGCACACATCAGAAATGAAACGTG
>JAWPHD010025952.1:0-14727 GCA_037043455.1 Cyrtodaria siliqua | reverse complement strand
ACACAATCAGGAGTAACACATGCATTTCTTCGTACACAATCAAGGAGTAACACATGCATTTCTTTACACAATCAGGAGTAACACATGCATTTCTTTACTCAATCAGGAGTAACACATGCATTTCTTACACAATCAGGAGTAACACATGCATTTCTTTACTCAATCAGGAGTGAACACATGCATTTCTTTACACAATCAAGAGTAACACATGCATTTCTTTACACAATCAGGAGTGAAACATGCATTTCTTACACAATCAAGAGTAACACATGCATTTCTTTACACAATCAGGAGTAACACATGCATTTCTTTACACAATCAGGAGTAACACATGCATTTCTTTACACAATCAAGAGTAACACATGCATTTCTTTACACAATCAGGAGTAACACATGCATTTCTTTACACAATCAGGAGTGAAACATGCATTTCTTTACACAATCAGGAGTAACACATGCATTTCTTTACACAATCAGGAGTAACACATGCATTTCTTTACTCATTCAGGAGTAACACATGCATTTCTTACACAATCAGGAGTAACACATGCATTTCTTTACACAATCAGGAGTAACACATGCATTTCTTTACACAATCAGAGTAACACATGCATTTCTTTACACAATCAGGAGTAACACATGCATTTCTTTACACAATCAAGAGTAACACATGCATTTCTTTACACAATCAGGAGTAACACATGCATTTCTTTACACAATCAAGAGTAACACATGCATTTCTTTACACAATCAGGAGTAACACATGCATTTCTTTACACAATCAGGAGTAACACATGCATTTCTTTACACAATCAAGAGTAACACATGCATTTCTTTACACAATCAGGAGTAACACATGCATTTCTTTACACAATCAAGAGTAACACATGCATTTCTTTACACAATCAGGAGTAACACATGCATTTCTTTACACAATCAGGAGTAACACATGCATTTCTTTACACAATCAGGAGTAACACATGCATTTCTTTACACAATCAGAAGTGAACACATGCATTTCTTTACACAATCAAGAGTAACACATGCATTTCTTTACACAATCAGGAGTAACACATGCATTTCTTTACTCATTCAGAGTAACACATGCATTTCTTTACACAATCAGGAGTAACACATGCATTTCTTTACACAATCAGGAGAGTAAACATGCATTTCTTTACACAATCAGGAGTAACTTAACACATGCATTTCTTTACTCATTCAGGAGTAACACATGCATTTCTTTACTCAATCAGGAGTAACACATGCATTTCTTTACTCATTCAGGAGTAACACATGCATTTCTTTACACATTCAGGAGTAACAGATGCATTTCTTACACAATCAGGAGTAACACATGCATTTCTTTACACAATCAGGAGTGAACACATGCATTTCTTTACACAATCAGGAGTAACACATGCATTTCTTTACTCATTCAGGAGTAACACATGCATTTCTTTACACAATCAGGAGTAACACATGCATTTCTTTACACAATCAGGAGTAACACATGCATTTCTTTACACAATCAAGAGTAACACATGCATTTCTTTACACATTCAGAGTAACACATGCATTTCTTACACAATCAGGAGTAACACATGCATTTCTTTACACAATCAGGAGTAACACATGCATTTCTTTACACATTCAGGAGTAACACATGCATTTCTTTACTCATTCAGGAGTAACACATGCATTTCTTTACTCATTCAGGAGTAACACATGCATTTCTTTACACAATCAAGAGTAACACATGCATTTCTTTACTCATTCAGGAGTAACATATGCATTTCTTTACACATTCAGGAGTAACATTTGCATTTCTTTACTCATTCAGGAGTAACACATGCATTTCTTTACACAATCAAGAGTAACACATGCATTTCTTTACTCATTCAGGAGTAACACATGCATTTCTTTACACAATCAGGAGTAACACATGCATTTCTTTACACAATCAGGAGTAACACATGCATTTCTTTACTCATTCAGGAGTAACACATGCATTTCTTTACTCATTCAGGAGTAACACATGCATTTCTTACACAATCAGGAGTAACACATGCATTTCTTTACACAATCAGGAGTAACACATGCATTTCTTTACACATTCAGGAGTAACACATGCATTTCTTTACTCATTCAGGAGTAACACATGCATTTCTTTACTCATTCAGGAGTAACACATGCATTTCTTACACAATCAGGAGTAACACATGCATTTCTTTACACAATCAGGAGTAACACATGCATTTCTTTACACAATCAGGAGTGAAACATGCATTTCTTTACACATTCAGGAGTAACACATGCATTTCTTTACTCATTCAGGAGTAACACATGCATTTCTTTACACAATCAAGAATAACACATGCATTTCTTTACACATTCAGGAGTAACACATGCATTTCTTTACTCATTCAGGAGTAACACATGCATTTCTTTACACAATCAAGAGTAACACATGCATTTCTTTACTCATTCAGGAGTAACACATGCATTTCTTTACACAATCAGGAGTAACACATGCATTTCTTTACACATTCAGGAGTAACACATGCATTTCTTTACTCATTCAGGAGTAACACATGCATTTCTTTACACAATCAAGAGTAACACATGCATTTCTTTACTCATTCAGGAGTAACATATGCATTTCTTTACACAATCAAGAGTAACACATGCATTTCTTTACACAATCAGGAGTAACACATGCATTTCTTTACACTATCAGGAGTGAAACATGCATTTCTTTACACAATCAAGAGTAACACATGCATTTCTTTACACAATCAGGAGTAACACATGCATTTCTTTACACAATCAGGAGTAACACATGCATTTCTTTACTCATTCAGGAGTAACACATGCATTTCTTTACACAATCAGGAGTGACACATGCATTTCTTTACACAATCAGGAGTGACACATGTATTATTTTACACAATCAGGAGTGACACATGCATTTCTTAACGCAATCAGGAGTTACACATGCATTTCTTACTCATTCAGGAGTAACACATGCATTTCTTTACACAATCAAGAGTAACACATGCATTTCTTTACACAATCAGGAGTGAAACATGCATTTCTTTACACAATCAAGAGTAACACATGCATTTCTTTACACAATCAGGAGTAACACATGCATTTCTTTACACAATCAGGAGTAACACATGCATTTCTTTACACAATCAGGAGTGAAACATGCATTTCTTTACACAATCAAGAGTAACACATGCATTTCTTTACACAATCATGAGTAACACATGCATTTCTTTACTCATTCAGGAGTAACACATGCATTTCTTACACAATCAGGAGTAACACATGCATTTCTTTACTCATTCAGAAGTGACACATGCATTTCTTACACATTCAGGAGTAACACATGCATTTCTTTACTCAATCAGGAGTGACACAATCATTTCTTTACACAATCAGGAGTAACACATGCATTTCTTTACACAATCAGGAGTAACACATGCATTTCTTTACACAATCAAGAGTAACACATGCATTTCTTTACACAATCAGGAGTAACACATGCATTTCTTTACTCATTCAGGAGTAACACATGCATTTCTTTACACAATCAGGAGTGACACATGCATTTCTTTACACAATCAAGAGTAACACATGCATTTCTTTACACAATCAGGAGTAACACATGCATTTCTTTACACAATCAGGAGTGACACATGCATTTCTTTACACAATCAGGAGTAACACATGTATTTCTTTACACAATCAGGAGTGACACATGCATTTCTTAACGCAATCAGGAGTGACACATGCATTTCTTACTCATTCAGGAGTAACACATGCATTTCTTTACACAATCAAGAGTAACACATGCATTTCTTTACACAATCAGGAGTGAAACATGCATTTCTTTACACAATCAAGAGTAACACATGCATTTCTTTACACAATCAGGAGTAACACATGCATTTCTTTACACAATCAGGAGTGAAACATGCATTTCTTTACACAATCAAAAGTAACACATGCATTTCTTTACACAATCAGGAGTAACACATGCATTTCTTTACTCATTCAGGAGTAACACGTGCATTTCTTTACTCATTCAGGAGTGACACATGCATTTCTTTACTCATTCAGGAGTGACACATGCATTTCTTTACTCATTCAGGAGTAACACATGCATTTCTTTACACAATCAGGAGTAACACATGCATTTCTTTACTCATTCAGGAGTAACACATGCATTTCTTTACACAATCAGGAGTAACACATGCATTTCTTTACACAATCAGGAGTAACACATGCATTTCTTTACACAATCAGGAGTGAAACATGCATTTCTTTACACAATCAAGAGTAACACATGCATTTCTTTACACAATCAGGAGTAACACATGCATTTCTTTACTCATTCAGGAGTAACACATGCATTTCTTACACATTCAGGAGTAACACATGCATTTCTTACACAATCAGGAGTGACACATGCATTTCTTTACTCATTCACGAGTAACACATGCATTTCTTACACAATCAGGAGTGACACATGCATTTCTTTACTCATTCAGGAGTAACACATGCATTTCTTACACATTCAGGAGTAACACATGCATTTCTTTACTCAATCAGGAGTTACACAATCATTTCTTTACACAATCAGGAGTAACACATGCATTTCTTTACTCATTCAGGAGTAACACATGCATTTCTTTACACAATCAGGAGTAACACATGCATTTCTTTACACAATCAAGAGTAACACATGCATTTCTTTACACAATCAGGAGTAACACATGCATTTCTTTACTCAATCAGGAGTAACACATGCATTTCTTTACACAATCAGGAGTGACACATGCATTTCTTTACACAATCAAGAGTAACACATGCATTTCTTTACACAATCAGGAGTATCACCTGCATTTCTTTACACAATCATGAGTAACACATGCATTTCTTTACACAATCAAGAGTAACACATGCATTTCTTTACACAATCAGGAGTATCACATGCATTTCTTTACACAATCAGGAGTGACACATGCATTTCTTACTCATTCAGGAGTAACACATGCATTTCTTTACACAATCAGGAGTATCACATGCATTTCTTTACACAATCAGGAGTGACACATGCATTTCTTTACACAATCAAGAGTAACACATGCATTTCTTTACACAATCAGGAGTATCACATGCATTTCTTTACACAATCAGGAGTGACACATGCATTTCTTTACACAATCAGGAGTGACACATGTATTTCTTTACACAATCAGGAGTGACACATGCATTTCTTTACACAATCAGGAGTGACACATGTATTTCTTTACACAATCAGGAGTAACACATGCATTTCTTTACACAATCAAGAGTAACACATGCATTTCTTTACACAATCAGGAGTAACACATGCATTTCTTTACACAATCAGGAGTAACACATGCATTTCTTTACACAATCAGGAGTGACACATGCATTTCTTTACTCATTCAGGAGTAACACATGCATTTCTTTACACAATCAGGAGTAACACATGCATTTCTTTACACAATCAGGAGTGACACATGCATTTCTTTACACAATCAGGAGTGACACATGTATTTCTTTACACAATCAGGAGTGACACATGCATTTCTTTACACAATCAGGAGTAACACATGCATTTCTTTACACAATCAGGAGTAACACATGCATTTCTTTACACAATCAGGAGTAACACATGCATTTCTTTACACAATCAGGAGTGACACATGCATTTCTTTACACAATCAAGAGTAACACATGCATTTCTTTACACAATCAGGAGTAACACATGCATTTCTTTACACAATCAGGAGTGACACATGCATTGCTTTGCACAATCAAGAGTGACACTTGCAGTTCTTTGCAGTATCAGGAGTGACACATGTATTTTTTGCATAATCAGGATTGACACATGCATTTCTTTGCAAAAACAAGTGACACATCATGCATTTCCTTGCACAGTCTGGAGTGCCACTGTATACATTTCTTTACACAACCAGGAGAGACATGCATTTATTTGCATAATCAAGAGTAACACATGCATGTCTTTGCACAATCAGGAGTAAAAGAACCATCACTGAAAATGATGAATACTCCCACATTTCTTTTTATTCAAGTCAAACAAAGGGCCATAATTCTGTAAAAATTAGACAATACACTAAGGATTATAGGGACATTAGATCATCAGTTGTTAGGAGTAAATGAAGTTTGGGAACAACATATTCAAAAGCATTTAAGAAATACTAGTAATAAACTGGTGTTACATGACGGGGCACAACGTTACGGACGATGTGATAGCCCCTACGTCACATTGTGAAAGCGGGATATAATCAATATTCATCAACTTGAATCAGAGTCAAAATGGCAACTCATATTGAGACATTAGGAACTTACCCGAAAGGTT
This sequence comes from Cyrtodaria siliqua, assembly GCA_037043455.1. Taxonomy (NCBI): domain Eukaryota; kingdom Metazoa; phylum Mollusca; class Bivalvia; order Adapedonta; family Hiatellidae; genus Cyrtodaria; species Cyrtodaria siliqua. The sequence goes on along the minus strand of JAWPHD010025952.1, from coordinate 8,303 downwards.
TCAACCGTCATCTTGCCCTCCTCTGATGATGTCTTTGATCTCCAGAACATTTTTGAGTACACCTTTGTGGTATGAGAGAGAGAGAGAAACGGAAAATTGAGAGAGATGTGTAAAGAAATTTGAAACAACATACACTATATTTTTTACTCTACACACCAAAAAAGAATATCAGTAAACCAGATTGGATGCATTGTTTGAATAAAGTTTGATCAGTGGACATCAAGTATAAAGTTACAGGATGTCCATAATAAATATATGCAGGTCTTTAATAGATAATATTGTCTCTCACCACTGCAGGTTCGAATCCCTGTGAGTTTTACTTGTAAGTGAGCAAGTGAGAGGTATGCCTTACTGGTTCTATCCACGAAAAAGTGGGCGGTATGCCTCCACCATTGCTAATTCAATACCTGATTAATAATAATATAATATTATACCTGCATGCATCAATAACATTTTTCTCTTAAAACAGCCCTTCCATTAAATGATGAAAATCAAGGCAAACTATAGCATTTTCCATTTAATCAAGGGCCATAACTCTGATGCAAAATGTTGACATCAAAAAGTTAACAGACGGATGGACAATGGATGTTAGACCATTTACAACAGACCACGGCATAACTGAGCTAAAGCAAGAGTGCCATGTCTGATGGGAGACTTCATCCTTCGACTTCATTTCGTCTCTTTCTGATGTCGCTATCTCAATATAACCCATAATGATGTAAACTCCAATTCATTTGATACGTTTATCATGACAAGTCAGTATAATAAAGCAGATTTATGTTACTTACATTTTGAGATGCTCCTCTTTCAGCAGGTGTTAACAACCTGGAAAACAACCAAAATATACATCAAATATGGTGACGTGCCAGTCTTGTGAAAACTAGAACTATCATTGAAAATGATGAGTTTTTTTGCTATAACCGAAGGTCAAAATCAAGAATAATAAATGTCTAAAGTATCTGTTACTTTTTAATGTGAAAATAGTTCTAAGTAAAACAAAGGCCTATAATTATGTAAAAGAACTCTTGCAGAATCGAAAAACCGTTGATGCAGAGACATATCATAATGTGTGAATTGTATGTCAAGTGTAATAACAATCCATAAAAAGTTTTAAATTGAAAGCCACATGAAGTTCATTATAGAGTGAAAAATATTCTGAGTCAAATAAAGCGACATTCTGTAATAAATTAGGCATCAACAATGTGTGATGTAGAGGCACATAAGGTAATCTGTTGTTATATGTACATAGTTAGTAACAATCTATTCGAAAATGTTTCAGAAAAAATGTGTTAACAGGTTAGAATATTAGAGTGGAACATTCTAAGTAAAACAAATGGCCATAATTATATAATAAATTAGGTAAGCAATAATGGATGATGTACAAGGACAAAAGGTCATATCAAATGTTATGTGTATATTAAGTTTGATTTGATTGTCTAGGGGTTGGTAATCATTTATATAAAAAACTTTCAAAATCTGTCTAATTGTTTGTTTTTTAAAAGGTTCAACCTTTTATGATAATGGTGAGCATCTTGGATGTCGCCTTGACCACTTAACTAAACACCCTCCATATGAAAATTGGTCAAAATTGACCGATCGGTCGAAGAGTAGTCCAAATAGATCAACTTGAGCCTTTTACTTTACTTCATGCTCCCTCTCTTCCGGGGCATAACAATACATCACATTAAAGGTAGTGTAGTTCATACAAATATATTATATGTAAAGGCATTTCCCATTTCAATAAAATTTAAAGCGGGGTAAATCGGGGGTAAAGCGAGAGTATAAATATTGCAAGGGCATATAAAAGTTACACAGAAAACAATGTGGATAACATACTGATTTAGGGCTTTGTTATAAGTAAATCCGATGAAAGGCTCGTGACGCCCAGAGTATGTATTCACCCCTGTATGAGGGAGGTCTTCTTCAGCTATTCTATTAAAGTGACCTGTGTCTTCTTCGTCTTTAAACTTGGGTACATACGGTGGCACAGCTGAAATGGTTAAAATAATGACAATGTGTACACATAGTTATCTTTAAAATGGCTCCTGTCTGCATCTCCCGACAACTTGGGTACATACGGTGGCAAACTTGAATGGTTTCATTTCGACAAAGTGTTCGTCTTCAAGATGGCTTATGGAAATTCCATGAAATTCAGGTTTTCCATAAGCTTTCTGCATTCTACAAGGTGTTGTTCTAGTATTAATTTCCACATAACCTACCTACAGATCCAGTTTTCCTTCAATATATCACTCCTAACTGAAGTTATTTCCCAAAAAAACATTTTTTCTATTTTAAGTAACAGTGACATGACCTTGACAGTGAGCTCAAATGCAGTCTAAAGCTACCTTTCCATATCTTTTTTTTTTCAAACAAGAATCGTTGCAATAACTCATACCTATCTAAAGTTATAGCCCATGTACCATTTATTTTTAGTAACAATGACCCAGCGACCTTATATACAATCCCAAGCTTCCTTTCTATATCAGGTACCTACATACCAAAAAAAAAAAGGAATATGACAATGGACCTTTGGAAACGGCCGAGCACGACACATACGAAATATTGCAGTCTCGGTTTGATCGATACTGTTAAGTTTTGTTTCAATCTCATTCCTAACTTAAGTTATTCTTAGAAGAGATTTTCCATTTTAAGAAACATTGACCTTGACATCAGTGACCTCAAATGTAATGCCAAGCTTTGCTTCCGTATAAGTTACATACAAAGCAGGTTTCGTCGCAATATCTCAGTCTAAAAAAAAAATGAGCAGAAACCATTTTTCTATTTTTTAGTAACAATAACATTACCTTGACCTCAAATGCAATCCCAAGCTTCCTTTCAGCAAGTTTTATTGCAATACATCATTCCAAAGAAATGTTTTGTAACTCATTTTCTATTTTTAGTAACAGCGACCTTCACCCTAAATGCAATACTAAGTTTCCGTTCCATATAAGCTACCTACACAGCAAGTTCTTTGCAATATCTCACTCGAATAGCTATTTTTTTTATCAAATCCACATGCTGTACGCTATTTTTAATCACACAAAGTCACCCTTAAGCACTTTATTCTCAGATGAGCTAAAACACAACAGGGTGTCAGTTTCAGCTCAGGTTTATGCACTGTATGCGAACGATTTTTCTAGTATACATGGTATATTATCAAATCTATTATGATGACAGTGATGGATGTCCTATAGCTGATAGCATTAACAACACTTTGGTAGAAGTTGGGGAAACTGTCTGCCCACTGGCGACTATATTTTTTCATGAATCAACCCAGTTTGAACACGTTTGGTATTTTTAAATCCATCGAGCGGTTTCAGACGAGAAGATGTTTAAGATCTCAATGTAGAAATATAACAAATATAAGCCCGCCCAATGGCGGCTATATTTTTTCATGAATCAACCCTGCTTGAACAATCTTGGAAGATGCCAACCCAAACATCATTTCTGTGACATTATTTTGTAATGGGACAAGTGGTTTCAGACAATAAGATTTGTAAACGTTTTCTGATATAGTAATAAAGGGAAAATGCCCTGCCCACTGGCGGCCATGATATTTGACAAATCAACCCGGCTTCAATAATTATGGTAAAGTATTACCCAAACATCATTTCTGTGAAATTATTTTGAAATCCATCAGGCGGTTTCAGACAAGAAGTTTTCCATATAAAAATATAGCAAATATAAGCTCCGCCCCCTAGCGGCCATTTTTTTTTTATGAATCGACCCGGCTTGAACAATCTTGGAAGATACCAACCTAAACATCATTTCTGTAAAATTATTTTGTAATGGAACAATTAAGTGGTTTCAGACAAGAAGATTTTAAACATTGTCTGATATAGTTATATAGGGACACTGCCCTGCCCTCTGGCGGCCATGTTTTTTGATGAATCAATCCGGCTTGAACAATCTCGGTAGAGGGTCACCTAAATACCACTTCTGTGAAATTATTTTGAAATCCATCACGAAGTTTCAGACTGGAAGATTTTTTAAGTTTTCCAAAAAAATAAGCCCCGACCCTTAGCGGCCATGTTTTTTGACGAATCAACTCAGCTAGAACAATCTTAGTAGAGGGTCAGCTTAACATCATTTTTGTGAATTATTTGAAATCGAGCCAGTAGTTTTAAAGAAGAATACTTTTAAAGTTTTCCAGCTTTTTTCTTTCGGTTGCCATGGCAACCGGAGTTTTGCATGGATTTCCAGAAATTGAACAACCTTGAGAGAAAACCACCCAATAATCGATCATTCCTGTGAAGTTTCGTCAAACTTGGTGAAGCTGTTTTAGAGAAGAACCTGTTTGAAGCAATTGTGGACGCACGGACGCACGGACGTGGACGAAGAGAGATCACAACAGCTCACGCTTGACCTTCAGCACTTGAACACTCAAACCAGGTTTGGAATGTGACCCAGGGGCGGAACCAAATTGGACTCCAGGGTCACCATTTGAATACACTTGGTAGAGGACCATAAGCGATGGTAAATACAAAATAATAAACCTATGTCTCTTTTAGTTTCAGAGAAGAAGATTTTCTTTTAAGTTTTTCCTTATATACAGACCCAGTTGCGTTCAAGTACCCCAAAAATGTATTCCGTAAAAGCGTTTCATTTGCGACTTGTGTTTATGTGAGAATATTGAAGAATGGGTCCATTTGTTGATATTATGTGGTGGTCACATTGATGATTGTTCTGTTTTCTTCTGGGTATGACACAAAAAAAATAGCTGTACAAACTCTCTTCGGCCTCTTATTACTGATTCAAAATGGAAAATATTATATTTATTGTGGAATAAATATCCATAACAACAGGCCGAAGGGGGGTCTGTATCGCTCTACTGGCAATATGGTGTCCATGGTGGGGTGGGGTAATTGGGGATAAAAGGAATGTCAGATATGGCAGTATCAAACTAGTTTTTTATTAAGTGTCTTCAATTATCAATATATATGGGAACTTGGGAAGGGATGTATTTGGCTAAAGTTTGACTAGCTTTAAACGGAATTTTTTTTTCGTTAATTAATATAAACACTCAAACCAAGTTTGACATGTGACCCAGGGGCGGAGCCAGATTTGACCCTGGGACGCCATTTGAGCAAACTTTGTAGAGGACCACAAGCTGATGGTAAATACAAAATTTTAAACCTCTGGCTCTTGCAGTTTCAGAGAAGATTTTCTTTTACATTTTTCTTATGTGACTCTATGTTAAACATGTGACCCCTGGGGTGGAGCCAAATTTGAGCCCCAAGGTCACCATTCAAACAAATTTGGTAGAAGACCATAAGCTGAGTGTAAATACAAACCTCTCTTGTAGTTTCAAAGAAGATTTTTAAAGTGTGTCCCTATATATAGGTCTATGTAAAACTGTAACCCTGGGGCGGGGCCAAATTAAACCCCAGCGCCACCATCTGAACATACGTTTTAGAGGATCATAAGCTGTTAATAAATACAAAATATTAAAGTTTAGCTCTTGTATTTTGAGAGAAGAAGATTTTTTAAGTTTTTCCCTGTATCAATCTATGTAAACTGTAACCCCTGGTGCGGAGTCAAATTTGACACAAGGGTCACCATTGGAACAACATAGTAGAGGACAAAAAGCTGATGGTAAATACAAAAGATTAAACCTTTGGCTCTTATAGTTTCAGAGAAGGAGATTTTTGACGTTTATCCCTATATAAGTCTATGTAAAACTGTGACCACTGGGGCGGGGCCAAATTTGACCCCAGGGTCACCATTTGAACAAACTTGGTAGAGGATCCATAACCTGATAATAAATAAAACATATTAAACATTTATCTTTTGTAGTTTCAGGGAAGATTTTTGAAATTCTTCTCTATAACTGTAAGTAAAACTGGTCCAACAAAGTCCCTAAGCTCCCAATTAAAAAACAAGAGGCCCAAGAGGGCCTGTGGACGGACACTCTACTGGCTAAAGATAAAATTTATGTATAAGCGGCCATAACTCTTTCAAAAAGCATTCAACCGGAATATGGTGATGATATACGCAACTAGGCTTGGTATTGATCATCCCTGCCAAGTTTCGTTGAAATCCAGCCAAAGGTTCTGGAGAACTAGTCTGTACAAAGTTAAGGGTCATAACTCTGCCAATATTCATTCAACCAGAACCCGGCAATGATAGTGCAACTAGGCTTGGTACTGATCATCCCCACCAAGATTCGTTGAAATCCGGCAAGGAGTTCAGAAGAGACTAATCTGGACAAATAATGTGTATTAAAACCTTTAAAGGGCGTAACTCTGCAAAAAATCATTCAACCGGAATATTGCGATGATATGCACAACTAGGATTGATACTGATCATTCCTGTCAAGTTTCTTTGGAATCCGGCAAGGGTTCAGGAGAAGTAGATGGGAAAAAGTGTATGTATCAAAAACCGTTAAAGGGCCATAAATCCGCCAGAAATCTGTTATCCGGAAGGCGACTATGATATCACAACCAGGCTTGGTACTAATCATCCCTGCACAGATTCGATGAAATCCGGCGAGGGGTTCAGGAGAACTAGTCCAGACAAAGTTTGTGTATCAAAACCTTTAATTGGCCATAACTCTGCCAAAGAGTATTCAACCAGAACACGGCGATGTTATGCACAACTAGACCTGGAATTGATCATTCCCTAAAAGTTTTCGTTTAAATCCTGCCAGGGGTTCAGGAGAACTAGTCAGAACAAAGTTGTTACTAATCCGATTTGGCTAGATTTCGAACTTGTCCGAGCTTTTTGTACTATTAGTAATCCGGTAAAGTTTGGTATAGATCACATGAAAAACAGGCGTCCTGTCTTCTTAAAGAAGCAAAATATAACATGTTTAACTAAATCAAAGGCTAATAACTCTGCTGTTACTGGTCCGATCTGGCTGATTTCCGAACTTTCATTAATATTAACAATCTGTTAAAGTTTGGTAAAGATCGAATGAGAAATGAAGGCCCTATCGTCTTAACAACATGGTAAGGTTTTGTAAAGATCAAACGAAACAAAAGCCCTATCGTCTTAACGATGAAAAATTTAGCATTTTTAACTAAATCAAGGGTCATAACTTTGCTGTTACTGGTCCAATCAGGCTAGTTTTCCCACTTTTCCGAGCTTTCATTGATATTAAAAATCTGGTACAGTTTGGTGAAGATCAAATGAAAAATGAAGGCTCTATACGCAAATGCATGCCGTTATTTCGGATAACTTCCGGTATTGTCCCTTTGAGTTGATAATTAATGTCTCAATATAAAAGGAGTGCGTTTTTCAGTATTTTAATATAAAAAATTACATTGTGTAAATGGTGTTTTATAATCGCTGAAGCTTTGTTTGTTTAGTGTTTTACGTCATTTTCAACACATGTAAGATTATATACGATGGTCGATTTTTTGTGGTGGAGGCAGACCACCCACTTTTCCTGGGTAGAACCAGTCAGCCATCCGTAAAAATCGTCACTTCCTCACTTAAAAGTTGAGCTCGCAGTGGGATTCGAACCCGCAGCGGTGAGAGGCGAAGGTTTACAACGCAACGTCGTTACCCATTCGGCCACGAATCAATGTAGCATAAATAATGAATAACAGTGACCTTGACCTTAACCCCAGTGACCCCAAATACAATCCCAAACTTCCTTTTCAACCCTAGCCCATAAAGTTTCATTAAAATATCTCATTCCTAACTGAAGTTATTGAGCGGAAACGAAGTATGACAGACTGAAGGACTAGGACGGAGTGCAATCCTATAGTCCCTCCCGTCTGCGACCGGTAGGGGACTAATAAATGGTCCTTTTGTTATGTACTCAAGCTTATGGTTATTGTGTTGCGCACTTCAACTCTTTTCTCTCATTGTATTACGTTTCATTCTTGTCACAATACTAGTTTTCAAATTATACTCTGGGCAAGAACAACCAGTATACATTTTTTTACAAAGGGCAGTAACTCTAATGTGAATGAAGATAAAGTTATGGTTCCTTTATATTCCTTGATATTCATTTCCTTCCTTAAACAAGAAAACGGTAGAACCGATGGATGCTCCCAAATGTATCCCCCCAACTTATCATATGGCCATGTATTACAGCAGTATTCAATTAATAGTTTTTGACTTATGCTCCGGACAAGAATTACATGTATACCATGTATACAATTACAAAAGGCAATACTTCTAATTTGAATAAACATATGTTAGATCTCTGCACTTTCTCTCAGCGCCCTTTATCATTGTATGAATTTGTATTGCAATATCTTTGTTCTCTTGTTGGACATCCATAACACACTCTAGTTCAATAAAATACTTTTTAACTTACTTTGTCTAATGTTGGTAAAATTAAACTTCTC
>JAWPHD010025951.1:0-14729 GCA_037043455.1 Cyrtodaria siliqua | reverse complement strand
AAGAACGGAATATATATGCGTAAGAACGGAATATATATGCGTAAGAACTGAATATATATTCGTAAGAACTGAATATATATGTTTAAGAACTGAATATATATGTGTAAGAACTGAATATATATGCGTAAAAACTGAAAATATATGCGTAAGAACTGAATATATGCGTAAGAACGGAATATATATGCGTAAGAATGGAATATATATGTGTAAGAACTGAATATAAATGTGTAAGAACTGAATATATATGTGTAAGAACTGAATATATTATGTGTAAGAACTGAATATATATGTCTAAGAACGGAATATATATGTGTAAGAACTGAATATATGTGCGTAAGAACTGAATATATATGTGAAAGAAATGAATATATATGCGTAAGAACTGAATATATATGTGTAAGAACTGAATATAAATGTGTAAGAACTGATTATATATATGTGTAAGAACTGTATCTATATGTGTAAGAACGGAGTATATATGCGTAAGAACTGAATATATGCGTAAGAACTGAATATATGGGTAAGAACGGAATATATATGCGTAAGAACAGAATATATATGGGTAAGAACTGAATATATACGTGTAAGAACTGAATATATATGTGTAAGAACTGAATATATATGTGTAAGAACTGAATATATATGTGTAAGAACTGAATATATATGTGTAATAACGGAATATATATGCGTAAGAACGGAATATATATGAGTAAGAACTGAATATATATGTGTAAGAACTGAATATATATGTGTAAGGACTGAATATATATGGGTAAGAACGGAATATATATGTATAAGAACTGAATATATATGTGTAAGAACTGAATATATATGTGTAACAACTGAATATATATGTGTAAGAACTGAATATATATGTGTAAGAACTGAATATATATGTGTAAGAACTGAATATATATGCGTAAGAACTGAATATATATGTGTAAGAACTGAATATATATGTGTAAGGACTGAATATATATGCGTAAGAACGGATTATATATGCCTTAGAACTGAATATATATGCTTAAGAACGGAATATATATGCGTAAGAAAGGAATATATATGCTAAAGAACGGAATATATATGCTTAAGAACTGAATATATATGTGTAAGAACTGAATATATATGAGTAAGAACTGAATATATATGTGTAAGAACTGAATATATATGTGTAAGAACTGAATATATATGTGTAAGAACGGAATAAATATGCGTAAGAACGGAATATATATGCCTAAGAACTGAATATATATGCGTTAGAACGGAATATATATGCGTAAGAACGGAATATATATGCGTAAGAACGAAATATCTATGCGTAAGAACGGAATATCTATGCGTAAGAACGGAATATATATTCGTAAGAACGGAATATATATGTGTAAGAACTGAATATATATGTGTAAGAACGGAATATATATGCGTAAGAACTGAATATATATGCGAAAGAACTGAATATATATGCGTAAGAACTGAATATATATGTGTAAGAACTGAATATATATGCATCAGAACGGAATATATATGTGTAAGAACTGAATATATATGCGTAAGAACTGAATATATTTGTGTAAGAACTGAATATATATGTGTAAGAACTGAATATATATGTGTAAGAACGGAATATATATGCGTAAGAACTGAATATATATGTGTAAGAACTGAATATATATGCGTAAAAACTGAATATATGCGTAAGAACTGAATACATATGCCTAAGAACGGCATATATATGCGTAAGAACGGAATATATATGTGTAAGAACTGAATATATATGTGTAAGAAATAAATATATATGTGTAAGAACTGAATATATATGTGTAAGAACTGAATATATATGCGTCAGAACGGAATATATATGCGTAAGAACTGAATATATATGCGAAAGAACTGAAAATATATGCGTAAGAACTGAATATATATGTGTAAGAACGGAATTCATATGCCTAAGAACTGAATATATATGCGTAAGAACGGAATATATATGCGTAAGAACGGAATATATATGCATAAGAACTGAATATATATGCGTAAGAACTGAATATATATGCCTAAGAACTGAATATATATGCGTAAGAACGGAATATATATGCGTTAGAACGGAATATATATGCGTAAGAACGGAATATATCTGCGTAAGAACGGAATATATATGCTTAAGAACGGAATATATATGTGTAAGAACTGAATATATATGCGTTAGAACGGAATATATAAGCGTAAGAACGGAATATATATGCGTAAGAACTGAATATATATGCGTAAGAACTGAATATATATGTGTAAGAATTGAAAATATATGCGTAAGAACTGAATATATGCGTAAGAACGGAATATATATGCGTAAGAATGGAATATATATGTGTAAGAACTGAATATATATGTGTAAGAACTGAAGATATATGTGTAAGAACTGAATATATGCGTAAGAACGGAATATATATGCGTAAGAATGGAATATATATGTGTAAGAACTGAATATATATGTGTAAGAACTGAATATATATGTGTAAGAACTGAATATATTATGTGTAAGAACTGAATATATATGTGTAAGAACGGAATATATATGTGTAAGAACTGAATATATATGAGTAAGAACTGAATATATATGTGTAAGAACTGAATATATATGTGTAAGAACGGAGTATATATGCGTAAGAACTGAATATATGCGTAAGAACAGAATATATGCGTAAAAACGGAATATATATGCGTAAGAACGGAATATATATGCGTAAGAACAGAATATATATTGGTAAGAACTGAATATATATGTGTAATAACGGAATATATATGCGTAAGAACGGAATATATATGAGTAAGAACTGAATATATATGTGTAAGAACTGAATTAATATGTGTAAGTACTGAATATATATGCATAAGAACGGAATATATATGTATAAGAACTGAATATATATGTGTAAGAACTGAATATATATGTGTAAGAACTGAATATATTATGTGTAAGAACTGAATATATATGTGTAAGAACGGAGTATATATGCGTAAGAACTGAATATATGCGTAAGAACAGAATATATGCGTAAAAACGGAATATATATGCGTAAGAACGGAATATATATGCGTAAGAACAGAATATATATTGGTAAGAACTGAATATATATGTGTAATAACGGAATATATATGCGTAAGAACGGAATATGTATGAGTAAGAACTGAATATATATGTGTAAGAACTGAATATATATGTGTAAGTACTGAATATATATGCATAAGAACGGAATATATATGTATAAGAACTGAATATATATGTGTAAGAACTGAATATATATGTGTAAGAACTGAATATATTATGTGTAAGAACTGAATATATATGTCTAAGAACGGAATATATATGTGTAAGAACTGAATATATATGCGTAAGAACTGAATATATATGTGTAAGAACTGAATATATATGCGTAAGAACTGAATATATATGTGTAAGAACTGAATATATATGTGTAAGAATGGAGTATATATGCGTAAGAACTGAATATATGCGTAAGAACTGAATATATGCGTAAAAACGGAATATGTATGCGTAAGAACGGAATATATATGCGTAAGAACGGAATATATATGGCTAAGAACTGAATATATATGTGTAAGAACTGAATATATATGTGTAAGAACTGAAAATATGTGTGTAAGAACTGAATATATATGTGTAAGAACGGAATATATATGTGTAAGAACGGAATATATATGAGTAAGAACTGAATATATGCGTAAGAACTGAATATATATGCGTAAGAACGGAAAATATATTTGTAAGAACTGAATATATATGTGTAAGAACTGAATATATATGTGTAAGAACTGAATATATATGTGTAAGAACTGAATATATATGTGTAAGTGTAAGAACTGAATATATATGTGTAAGAACTGAATATATATGTGTAAGAACTGAATATATATGTGTAAGAACTGAATATATTATGTGTAAGAACTGAATATATATGTGTAAGAACGGAATATATATGTGTAAGAACTGAATATATATGAGTAAGAACTGAGTATATATGTGTAAGAACTGAATATATATGTGTAAGAACGGAGTATATATGCGTGAGAACTGAATATATGCGTAAGAACAGAATATATGAGTAAAAACGGAATATATATGCGTAAGAACGGAATATATATGCGTAAGAACAGAATATATATTGGTAAGAACTGAATATATATGTGTAATAACGGAATATATATGCGTAAGAACGGAATATATATGAGTAAGAACTGAATATATATGTGTAAGAACTGAATATATATGTGTAAGTACTGAATATATATGCATAAGAACGGAATATATATGTATAAGAACTGAATATATATGTGTAAGAACTGAATATATATGTGTAAGAACTGAATATATTATGTGTAAGAACTGAATATATATGTCTAAAAACGGAATATATATGTGTAAGAACTGAATATATATGCGTAAGAACTGAATATATATGTGTAAGAACTGAATATATATGCGTAAGAACTGAATATATATGTGTAAGAACTGAATATATATGTGTAAGAATGGAGTATATATGCGTAAGAACTGAATATATGCGTAAGAACTGAATATATGCGTAAAAACGGAATATATATGCGTAAGAACGGAATATATATGCGTAAGAACGGAATATATATGGCTAAGAACTGAATATATATGTGTAAGAACTGAATATATATGTGTAAGAACTGAATATATATGTGTAAGAACTGAATATATATGTGTAAGAACGGAATATATATGCGTAAGAACGGATTATATATGAGTAAGAACTGAATATATGCGTAAGAACTGAATATATATGCGTAAGAACGGAATATATATTTGTAAGATCTGAATATATATGTGTAAGAACTGAATATAGATGTGTAAGAACTGAATATATATGTGTAAGAACTGAATATATATGTGTAAGTGTAAGAACTGAATATATATGTGTAAGAACTGAATATATATGTGTAAGAACGGAGTATATATGCGTAAGAACTGAATATATATGTCAAAGAACTGAATATATATGTGTAAGAACGGAATATATATGCGTAAGAACTGAATATATATGCGAAAGAAATGAATATGTATGCGTAAGAACTGAATATATATGTGTAAGAACTGAATATATATGCATCAGAACGGAATATATATGTGTAAGAACTGAATATATATGCGTCAGTACTGAATATATATGTGTAAGAACTGAATATATATGTGTAACAACTGAATATATATGCGTAAAAACTGAAAATCAATGCGTAAGAACTGAATATATGCGTAAGAACTGAATATATATGCGTAAGAACTGAATATATATGCGTAAGAACGGAATATATGCGTAAGAACTGAATATAAATGTGTAAGAACTGAATATATATGTGTAAGAACTGTATATATGTGTAAGAACTGAATATATATGTGTAAGATCTGAATATATATTAGTAAGAACTGAATGTCTATGCGTAAGAACTGAAAATATATGCGTAAGAACTGAATATATATGCGTAAGAACTGAATATATATGCGTAAGAACGGAATATATATGCGTAAGAACGGAATATATATGCGTAAGAACGGAATATATATGCGTAAGAATGGAAGATATATGCGTAAGAACGGAATATATATGTGTAAGAAATGAATATATATGTGTAAGAACTGAATATATATGCGTAAGAACGGAATATATATGCGTAAGAACTGAATATATATGCGTAAGAACTGAATATATATGTGTAAGAACTGAATATATATGCGTAAGAACGGAATATATATGCGTAAGAACTGAATATATATGTGTAAGAACTGAATATATATGTGTAAGAACTGAATATATATGTGTAAGAACTGAATATATATGTGTAAGAACTGAATATAAATGCGTAAGAACTGAATATATATGCCTTAGAACTGAATATATGTGTAAGAACTGAATATATTATGTGTAAGAACTGAATATATATGTGTAAGAACGGAATATATATGTGTAAGAACTGAATATATATGCGTAAGAACTGAATATATATGTGTAAGAACTGAATATATATGTGTAAGAACGGAGTATATATGCGTAATAACTGAATATATGCGTAAGAACAGAATATATGCGTAAAAACGGAATATATATGCGTAAGAACGGAATATATATGCGTAAGAACAGAATATATATGGGTAAGAACTGAATATATATGTGTAAGAACTGAATATATATGTGTAAATACTGAATATATATGCGTCAGAACGGAATATATATGTGTAAGAACTGAATATATATGCGTAAGAACTGAATATATATGTGTAAGAACAGAATATATATGTGTAAGAACGGAATATATATGCGTAAGAACGGAATATATATGAGTAAGAACTGAATATATGCGTAAGAACTGAATATATATGCGTAAGAACGGAATATATATTTGTAAGATCTGAATATATATGTGTAAGAACTGAATATAGATGTGTAAGAACTGAATATATATGTGTAAGAACTGAATATATATGTGTAAGTGTAAGAACTGAATATATATGTGTAAGAACTGAATATATATGTGTAAGAACGGAGTATATATGCGTAAGAACTGAATATATATGTCAAAGAACTGAATATATATGTGTAAGAACGGAATATATATGCATAAGAACTGAATATATATGCGAAAGAAATGAATATGTATGCGTAAGAACTGAATATATATGTGTAAGAACTGAATATATATGCATCAGAACGGAATATATATGTGTAAGAACTGAATATATATGCGTCAGTACTGAAAATATATGTGTAAGAACTGAATATATATGTGTAACAACTGAATATATATGCGTAAAAACTGAAAATCAATGCGTAAGAACTGAATATATGCGTAAGAACTGAATATATATGCGTAAGAACTGAATATATATGCGTAAGAACGGAATATATGCGTAAGAACTGAATATATATGTGTAAGAACTGAATATATATGTGTAAGAACTGTATATATGTGTAAGAACTGAATATATATGTGTAAGATCTGAATATATATGTGTAAGAACTGAATGTCTATGCGTAAGAACTGAAAATATATGCGTAAGAACTGAATATATATGCGTAAGAACTGAATATATATGCGTAAGAACGGAATATATATGCGTAAGAACGGAATATATATGCGTAAGAACGGAATATATATGCGTAAGAATGGAAGATATATGCGTAAGAACGGAATATATATGTGTAAGAAATGAATATATATGTGTAAGAACTGAATATATATGCGTAAGAACGGAATATATATGCGTAAGAACTGAATATATATGTGTAAGAACTGAATATATATGTGTAAGAACTGAATATATATGTGTAAGAACTGAATATATATGTGTAAGAACTGAATATAAATGCGTAAGAACTGAATATATATGCCTTAGAACTGAATATATGTGTAAGAACTGAATATATTATGTGTAAGAACTGAATATATATGTGTAAGAACGGAATATATATGTGTAAGAACTGAATATATATGCGTAAGAACTGAATATATATGTGTAAGAACTGAATATATATGTGTAAGAACGGAGTATATATGCGTAATAACTGAATATATGCGTAAGAACAGAATATATGCGTAAAAACGGAATATATATGCGTAAGAACGGAATATATATGCGTAAGAACAGAATATATATGGGTAAGAACTGAATATATATGTGTAAGAACTGAATATATGTGTGTAAATACTGAATATATATGCGTCAGAACGGAATATATATGTGTAAGAACTGAATATATATGCGTAAGAACTGAATATATATGTGTAAGAACAGAATATATATGTGTAAGAACTGATTATATATATGTGTAAGAACTGAATATATATGTGTAAGAACGGAGTATATATGCGTAAGAACAGAATATATGCGTAAGAACTGAATATATATGTGTAAGAACTGAATATATATGTGTAAGAACTGAATATATATGTGTAAGAACTGAATATATATGTGTAATAACGGAATATATTTGTGTAAGAACAGAATATATATGTGTAAGAACTGATTATATATATGTGTAAGAACTGAATATATATGTGTAAGAACGGAGTATATATGCGTAAGAACAGAATATATGCGTAAGAACTGAATATATGCGTAAGAACGGAATATATATGCGTAAGAACAGAATATATATGGGTAAGAACTGAATATATATGTGTAAGAACTGAATATATATGTGTAAGAACTGAATATATATGTGTAAGAACTGAATATATATGTGTAAGAACTGAATATATATGTGTAATAACGGAATATATATGCGTAAGAACGGAATATATATGAGTAAGAACTGAATATATATGCCTAAGAACTGAATATATATGCGTAAGAACGGAATATATATTCGTAAGAACGGAATATATATGCGTAAGAACGGAATATCTATGCGTAAGAACGGAATATATATGCGTAAGAAAGGAATATATATGTGTAAGAACTGAATATATATGTGTAAGAACGGAATATATATGCGTAAGAACTGAATATATATGCGAAAGAACTGAATATATATGCTTAAGAACTGAATATATATGTGTAAGAACTGAATATATATGCATCAGAACGGAATATATATGTGTAAGAACTGAATATATATGCGTAAGAACTGAATATATATGTGTAAGTACTATATATATGTGTAAGAACTGAATATATATGTGTAAGAACTGAATATATATGCGAAAGAACTGAATATATATGCTTAAGAACTGAATATATATGTGTAAGAACTGAATATATATGCATCAGAACGGAATATATATGTGTAAGAACTGAATATATATGCGTAAGAACTGAATATATATGTGTAAGAACTGAATATATATGTGTAAGAACTGAATATATATGTGTAAGAACGGAATATATATGCGTAAGAACTGAATATATATGTGTAAGAACTGAATATATATGCGTAAGAACTGAATATATGCGTAAGAACTGAATATATATGCGTAAGAACGGAATATATATGCGTAAGAACGGAATATATATGTGTAAGAACTGAATATATATGTGTAAGAAATAAATATATATGTGTAAGAACTGAATATATATGTGTAAGAACTGAATATATATGCGTAAGAACGGAATATATATGCGTAAGAACTGAATATATATGCGAAAGAACTGAATATATATGCGTAACAACTGAATATATATGTGTAAGAACGGAATATATATGCCTAAGAACTGAATATTTATGCGTAAGAACTGAATATATATGCCTAAGAACTGAATATATATGCGCAAGAACGGAATATATATGCGTAAGAACTGAATATATATGCGTAAGAACTGAATATATATGCCTAAGAACTGAATATATATGCGCAAGAACTGAATATATATGCGTAAGAACGGAATATATGCGTAAGAACTGAATATATATGTGTAAGAACTGAATATATATATGTGTAAGAACTATATATATATATGTAAGAACAGAATATATATGCGTAAGAACTGAATATATACGTGTAAGAACTGAATATATATGTGTAAGAACTGAATATATATGTGTAAGAACGGAATATATATGCGTAAGAACTGAATATATATGTGTAAGAACTGAATATATATGCGTAAGAACTGAATATATGAGTAAGAACTGAATATATATGCGTAAGAACGGAATATATATGCGTAAGAACGGAATATATATGTGTAAGAACTGAATATATATGTGTAAGAAATAAATATATATGTGTAAGAACTGAATATATATGTGTAAGAACTGAATATATATGCGTAAGAACGGAATATATATGCGTAAGAACTGAATATATATGCGAAAGAACTTAATATATATGCGTAAGAACTGAATATATATGTGTAAGAACGGAATATATATGCCTAAGAACTGAATATATATGCGTAAGAACTGAATATATATGCCTAAGAACTGAATATACATGCGCAAGAACGGAATATATATGCGTAAGAACGGAATATATATGCGTAAGAACGGAATATATATGCGTAAGAACGGAATATATAGGCTTAAGAACGGAATATATATGTGTAAGAACTGAATATATATGCGTAAGAACAGAATATATGCGTAAGAACTGAATATATGCGTAAGAACGGAATATATATGCGTATATATATGTGTAATAACGGAATATATATGTGTAAGAACAGAATATATATGTGTAAGAACTGATTATATATATGTGTAAGAACTGAATATATATGTGTAAGAACGGAGTATATATGCGTAAGAACAGAATATATGCGTAAGAACTGAATATATGCGTAAATACGGAATATATATGCGTAAGAACAGAATATATATGGGTAAGAACTGAATATATATGTGTAAGAAGTGAATATATATGTGTAAGAACTGAATATATATGTGTAAGAACTATATATGTGTAAGAACTGAATATATATGTGTAATAACTGAATATATATGCGTAAGAACGGAATATATATGAGTAAGAACTGAATATATATGCCTAAGAACTGAATATATATGCGTAAGAACGGAATATATATTCGTAAGAACGGAATATATATGCGTAAGAACGGAATATCTATGCGTAAGAACGGAATATATATGCGTAAGAAAGGAATATATATGTGTAAGAACTGAATATATATGTGTAAGAACGGAATATATATGCGTAAGAACTGAATATATATGCGAAAGAACTGAATATATATGCTTAAGAACGGAATATATATGTGTAAGAACTGAATATATATGCATCAGAACGGAATATATATGTGTAAGAACTGAATATATATGCGTAAGAACTGAATATATATGTGTAAGAACTGAATATATATGTGTAAGAACTGAATATATATGTGTAAGAACGGAATATATATGCGTAAGAACTGAATATATATGTGTAAGAACTGAATATATATGCGTAAGAACTGAATATATGCGTAAGAACTGAATATATATGCGTAAGAACGGAATATATATGCGTAAGAACGGAATATATATGTGTAAGAACTCAATATATATGTGTAAGAAATAAATATATATGTGTAAGAACTGAATATATATGTGTAAGAACTGAATATATATGCGTAAGAACTGAATATATATGCGTAAGAACTGAATATATATGAGAAAGAACTGAATATATATGCGTAAGAACTGAATATATATGTGTAAGAACGGAATATATATGCCTAAGAACTGAATATATATGCGTAAGAACTGAATATATGCGTAAGAACTGAATATATATGCGTAAGAACTGAATATATATGCGTAAGAACGGAATATATGCGTAAGAACTGAATATATATGTGTAAGAACTGAATATATATGTGTAAGAACTGTATATATGTGTAAGAACTGAATATATATGTGTAAGATCTGAATATATATTAGTAAGAACTGAATGTCTATGCGTAAGAACTGAAAATATATGCGTAAGAACTGAATATATATGCGTAAGAACTGAATATATATGCGTAAGAACGGAATATATATGCGTAAGAACGGAATATATATGCGTAAGAACGGAATATATATGCGTAAGAATGGAAGATATATGCGTAAGAACGGAATATATATGTGTAAGAAATGAATATATATGTGTAAGAACTGAATATATATGCGTAAGAACGGAATATATATGCGTAAGAACTGAATATATATGCGTAAGAACTGAATATATATGTGTAAGAACTGAATATATATGCGTAAGAACGGAATATATATGCGTAAGAACTGAATATATATGTGTAAGAACTGAATATATATGTGTAAGAACTGAATATATATGTGTAAGAACTGAATATATATGTGTAAGACTGAATATAAATGCGTAAGAACTGAATATATATGCCTTAGAACTGAATATATGTGTAAGAACTGAATATATTATGTGTAAGAACTGAATATATATGTGTAAGAACGGAATATATATGTGTAGAACTGAATATATATGCGTAAGAACTGAATATATATGTGTAAGAACTGAATATATATGTGTAAGAACGGAGTATATATGCGTTATAACTGAATATATGCGTAAGAACAGAATATATGCGTAAAAACGGAATATATATGCGTAAGAACGGAATATATATGCGTAAGAACAGAATATATATGGGTAAGAACTGAATATATATGTGTAAGAACTGAATATATATGTGTAAATACTGAATATATATGCGTCAGAACGGAATATATATGTGTAAGAACTGAATATATATGCGTAAGAACTGAATATATATGTGTAAGAACAGAATATATATGTGTAAGAACGGAATATATATGCGTAAGAACGGAATATATATGAGTAAGAACTGAAATATATGCGTAAGAACTGAATATATATGCGTAAGAACGGAATATATATTTGTAAGATCTGAATATATATGTGTAAGAACTGAATATAGATGTGTAAGAACTGAATATATATGTGTAAGAACTGAATATATATGTGTAAGTGTAAGAACTGAATATATATGTGTAAGAACTGAATATATATGTGTAAGAACGGAGTATATATGCGTAAGAACTGAATATATATGTCAAAGAACTGAATATATATGTGTAAGAACGGAATATATATGCATAAGAACTGAATATATATGCGAAAGAAATGAATATGTATGCGTAAGAACTGAATATATATGTGTAAGAACTGAATATATATGCATCAGAACGGAATATATATGTGTAAGAACTGAATATATATGCGTCAGTACTGAATATATATGTGTAAGAACTGAATATATATGTGTAACAACTGAATATATATGCGTAAAAACTGAAAATCAATGCGTAAGAACTGAATATATGCGTAAGAACTGAATATATATGCGTAAGAACTGAATATATATGCGTAAGAACGGAATATATGCGTAAGAACTGAATATATATGTGTAAGAACTGAATATATATGTGTAAGAACTGTATATATGTGTAAGAACTGAATATATATGTGTAAGATCTGAATATATATGTGTAAGAACTGAATGTCTATGCGTAAGAACTGAAATATATGCGTAAGAACTGAATATATATGCGTAAGAACTGAATATATATGCGTAAGAACGGAATATATATGCGTAAGAACGGAATATATATGCGTAAGAAACGGAATATATATGCGTAAGAATGGAAGATATATGCGTAAGAACGGAATATATATGTGTAAGAAATGAATATATATGTGTAAGAACTGAATATATATGCGTAAGAACGGAATATATATGCGTAAGAACGGAATATATATGCGTAAGAACTGAATATATATGCGAAAGAACTTAATATATATGCGTAAGAACTGAATATATATGTGTAAGAACGGAATATATATGCCTAAGAACTGAATATATATGCGTAAGAACTGAATATATATGCCTAAGAACTGAATATATATGCGCAAGAACGGAATATATATGCGTAAGAACGGAATTATATATGCGTAAGAACGGAATATATATGCGTAAGAACGGAATATATAGGCTTAAGAACGGAATATATATGTGTAAGAACTGAATATATATGCGTAAGAACAGAATATATGCGTAAGAACTGAATATATGCGTAAGAACGGAATATATATGCGTATATTATATGTGTAATAACGGAATATATATGTGTAAGAACAGAATATATATGTGTAAGAACTGATTATATATATGTGTAAGAACTGAATATATATGTGTAAGAACGGAGTATATATGCGTAAGAACAGAATATATGCGTAAGAACTGAATATATGCGTAAATACGGAATATATATGCGTAAGAACAGAATATATATGGGTAAGAACTGAATATATATGTGTAAGAAGTGAATATATATGTGTAAGAACTGAATATATATGTGTAAGAACTATATATGTGTAAGAACTGAATATATATGTGTAATAACTGAATATATATGCGTAAGAACGGAATATATATGAGTAACGAACTGAATATATATGCTAAGAACTGAATATATATGCGTAAGAACGGAATATATATTCGTAAGAACGGAATATATATGCGTAAGAACGGAATATCTATGCGTAAGAACGGAATATATATGCGTAAGAAAGGAATATATATGTGTAAGAACTGAATATATATGTGTAAGAACGGAATATATATGCGTAAGAACTGAATATATATGCGAAAGAACTGAATATATATGCTTAAGAACGGAATATATATGTGTAAGAACTGAATATATATGCATCAGAACGGAATATATATGTGTAAGAACTGAATATATATGCGTAAGAACTGAATATATATGTGTAAGAACTGAATATATATGTGTAAGACTGAATATATATGTGTAAGAACGGAATATATATGCGTAAGAACTGAATATATATGTGTAAGAACTGAATATATATGCGTAAGAACTGAATATATGCGTAAGAACTGAATATATATGCGTAAGAACGGAATATATATGCGTAAGAACGGAATATATATGTGTAAGAACTCAATATATATGTGTAAGAAATAAATATATATGTGTAAGAACTGAATATATATGTGTAAGAACTGAATATATATGCGTAAGAACTGAATATATATGCGTAAGAACTGAATATATATGAGAAAGAACTGAATATATATGCGTAAGAACTGAATATATATGTGTAAGAACGGAATATATATGCCTAAGAACTGAATATATATGCGTAAGAACTGAATATATATGCGTAAGAACGCATATATATTCAGT
>JAWPHD010025950.1:0-14740 GCA_037043455.1 Cyrtodaria siliqua | reverse complement strand
TCTGACACATATATATTCCGTTCTTAAGCATATATATTCAGTTCTTACACATATATATTCCGTTCTTACGCATATATATTCAGTTCTTACACATATATATTCAGTTCTTACACATATATATTCCGTTCTTACGCATATATATTCAGTTCTTACACATATATATTCAGTTCTTACACATATATATTCAGTTCTTACACATATATATTCAGTTCTTACCCATATATATTCCTTTCTTACGCATATATATTCCGTTCTTAAGTATATATATTCCGTTTTTACGCATATATTCAGTTCTTACGCATATATATTCAGTTCTTACACATATATATTCAGTTCTTACCCATATATATTCCTTTCTTACGCATATATATTCCGTTCTTACGCTTATATATTCCTTTCTTACGCATATATATTCCGTTCATACGCATATATATACAGTTCTTAGGCATATATATTCCGTTCTTACGCATATATATTCAGTTCTTACACATATATATTTAGTTCTTACGCATATATATTCAGTTCTTACACATATATATTCAATTCTTACACATATTTATTCAGTTCTTACACATATATATTCAGTTCTTACACATATATATTCCGTTCTTACGCATATATATTCAGTTCTTACGCATATATATTCAGTTCTTACACATATATATTCAGTTCTTACACATATATATTCATTTCTTACTCATATATATTCCGTTCTTACTCATATATATTCCTTTCTTACACATATATATTCAGTTCTTACACATATATATTCAGTTCTTACACATATATATTCAGTTCTTACCCATATATATTCCTTTCTTACGCATATATATTCCGTTCTTACGTATATATATTCCGTTTTTACGCATATATTCAGTTTTTACGCATATATTCAGTTCTTACGCACATATACTCCGTTCTTACACATATATATTCAATTCTTACGCATATATACTCCGTTCTTACACATATATATTCAATTCTTACACATATATATTCAGTTCTTACACATATATATTCAGTTCTTACACATATATATTCCGTTCTTACGCATATATATTCAGTTCTTACACATATATATTCAGTTCTTACACATATATATTCAGTTCTTACACATATATATTCAGTTCTTACCCATATATATTCCTTTCTTACGCATATATATTCCGTTCTTAAGTATATATATTCCGTTTTTACGCATATATTCAGTTCTTACGCATATATATTCAGTTCTTACACATATATATTCAGTTCTTACCCATATATATTCCTTTCTTACGCATATATATTCCGTTCTTACGCATATATATTCCTTTCTTACGCATATATATTCCGTTCATACGCATATATATACAGTTCTTAGGCATATATATTCCGTTCTTACGCATATATATTCAGTTCTTACACATATATATTTAGTTCTTACGCATATATATTCAGTTCTTACACATATATATTCAATTCTTACACATATTTATTCAGTTCTTACACATATATATTCAGTTCTTACACATATATATTCCGTTCTTACGCATATATATTCAGTTCTTACGCATATATATTCAGTTCTTACACATATATATTCAGTTCTTACACATATATATTCATTTCTTACTCATATATATTCCGTTCTTACTCATATATATTCCTTTCTTACACATATATATTCAGTTCTTACACATATATATTCAGTTCTTACACATATATATTCAGTTCTTACCCATAAATATTCCTTTCTTACGCATATATATTCCGTTCTTACGTATATATATTCCGTTTTTACGCATATATTCAGTTTTTACGCATATATTCAGTTCTTACGCACATATACTCCGTTCTTACACATATATATTCAATTCTTACGCATATATACTCCGTTCTTACACATATATATTCAATTCTTACACATATATATTCTGTTCTTACGCATATATATTCCGTTCTTAGGCATATATATTCCGTTCTTACGCATATATATTCCGTTCTTACGCATATATATTCAGGTCTTACGCATATATATTCAATTCTTACGCATATATATTACGTTCTTACGCATATATATTCCGTTCTTACGCATATATATTCAGTTCTTAGGCATATATATTCCGTTCTTACGCATATATATTCCGTTTTTTCATATATATATTCAGTTCTTACACATATATATTCAGTTCTTACACATAGATATTCCGTTCTAACGCATAGATATTCCGTTCTTACGCATATATATTCAGTTCTTACGCATATATATTCAGTTCTTACACATATATATTCAGTTCTTACGCATATATATTCAGTTCTTACGCATGTATTCAGTTCTTACGCATATATATTCAGTTCTTACACATATATATTCAGTTCTTACGCATATATATTCAGTTCTTACACATATATATACCATTCTTACGCATATATATTCCGTTCTTACACATATATATTCAGTTCTTACACATATATATTCAGTTCTTTAGCATATATATTCAGTTCTTACACATATATATTCAATTCTTACACATATTTATTCAGTTCTTACACATATATATTCAGTTCTTACACATATATATTCCGTTCTTACGCATATATATTCAGTTCTTACGCATATATATTCAGTTCTTACACATATATATTCAGTTCTTACACATATATATTCATTTCTTACCCATATATATTCCGTTCCTACTCATATATATTCCGTTCTTACACATATATATTCAGTTCTTACACATATATATTCAGTTCTTACACATATATATTCAGTTCTTACCCATATATATTCCTTTCTTACGCATATATATTCCGTCCTTACGTATATATATTCCGTTTTTACGCATATATTCAGTTCTTACACATATATATTCAATTCTTACGCATATATACTCCGTTCTTACACATATATATTCAGTTCTTACACATATATATTCCGTTCTTACGCATATATATTCCGTTCTTACACATATATATTCCGTTCTTACGCATATATATTCCGTTCTTACGCATATATATTCAGGTCTTACGCATATATATTCAATTCTTACGCATATATATTACGTTCTTACGCATATATATTCCTTTCTTACACATATATATTCAGTTCTTAGGCATATATATTCCGTTTTTACGCATATATATTCAGTTCCTACGCATATATCTTCCGTTATTAAGCATATATATTCAGTTATTACACATATATATTCATTTCTTACACATATATATTCCGTTCTTATGCATATATATTCCATTCTTACGCATATATATTCCGTTCTTACGCGTTATATTCCGTTCTTACGCACATATATTCAGTTCTTAAGCATATATATTCAGTTCTTACGCATATATATTCAGTTCTTACACATATATATTCAGTTCTTACACATATATATTCATTTCTTACCCATATATATTCCGTTCCTACTCATATATATTCCGTTCTTACACATATATATTCAGTTCTTACACATATATATTCAGTTCTTACACATATTTATTCAATTCTTACCCATATATACATTCCTTTCTTACGCATATATATTCCTTTCTTACGTATATATATTCCGTTTTTACGCATATATTCAGTTCTTACGCATATATTCAGTTCTTACGCACATATACTCCGTTCTTACACATATATATTCAATTCTTACGCATATATACTCCGTTCTTACACATATATATTCAGTTCTTACACATATATATTCCGTTCTTACGCATATATATTCCGTTCTTACACATATATATTCCGTTCTTACGCATATATATTCCGTTCTTACGCATATATATTCAGGTCTTACGCATATATATTCAGTTCTTACACATATATATTCAGTTCTTACACATATATATTCAGTTCTTACACATATATATTCAGTTCTTACACATATATATTCAGTTCTTACACATATATTTTCAGTTCTTACACATATATATTCATTTCTTACACATATATATTCAGTTCTTACACATATATATTCAGTTCTTACGCATATATATTCAGTTCTTACACATATATATTTCGTTCTTACACATATATATTCAGTTCTTACACATATATATTCAGTTCTTACACATATATATTCCGTTCTTACGCATATATATTCCGTTCTTACGCATAAATATTCCGTTCTTACGCACATATATTCCGTTCTTACGCATATATATTCAGTTCTTACACATATATATTCCGTTCTTACACATATATATTAAGTTCTTACATATATATATTCAGTTCTTACACATATATATTCAGTTCTTACACATATATAATCAGTTCTTACACATATATATTCAGTTCTTACGCATATATATTCCGTTCTTACGCATATATATTCAGTTCTTCTGAATATATTCAGTTCTTACGCATATATATTCAGTTCTTACACATATATATTCAGTTCTTACACATATATATTCAGTTCTTACGCATATATATTCAGTTCTAACACATATATTCAGTTCTTACACATATATATTCAGTTCTTACGCATATATATTCAGTTCTTACACATATATATTCAGTTCTTACACATATATATTCAGTTGTTACACATATATATTTAGTTTTTACACATATATATTCAGTTCTTACACATATATATTGAGTTCTTACACATATATATTCAGTTCTTACACATATATATTCAGTTCTTACAAATATATATTCCGTTCTTACGCATATATATTCAGTTCTTACGCATATATTCAGTTCTTACGCATATATATTCAGTTCTTACACATATATATTCAGTTCTTACACATATATATTGAGTTCTTACAGATATATATTCAGTTCTTACACATATATATTCAGTTCTTACAAATATATATTCCGTTCTTACGCATATATATTCAGTTCTTACGCATATATTCAGTTCTTACGCATATATATTCAGTTCTTACACATATATATTCAGTTCTTACGCATATATATTCAGTTCTTACACATATATATTCCATTCTTACGCATATATATTCCGTTCTCACACATATATATTCAGTTCCTACACATATATATTCCGTTCTTACGCATATATATTCAGTTCTTACACATATATATTCAGTTCTTACACATATATATTCAGTTCTTACACATATATATTTAGTTCTAACACATAAATATTCAGTTCTTACACATATATATTCAGTTCTTACAAATATATATTCAGTTCTTACACATATATTTTCAGTTCTTACTCATATATATTCCGTTGTTACGCATATATATTCCGTTCTTACACATATATATTAAGTTCTTACACATATATATTCAGTTCTTACCCATATATATTCCGTTCTTACGCATATATATTCCGTTCTTACGCATATATATTCCGTTTTTACTCATATCTTCAGTTCTTACGCATATATTCAGTTCTTACGCATATATACTCCGTTCTTACACATATATATTCAGTTCTTACACATATATATTCAGTTCTTACACATATATATTTAGTTCTTACACATATATATTCAGTTCTTACACATATATATTCAGTTCTTACACATATATATTCAGTTCTTACACATATATTTTCAGTTCTTACTCATATATATTCCGTTCTTACGCATATATATTCCGTTCTTACGCATATATATTCAATTCTTACACATATATATTCAGTTCTTACACATATATATTCAGTTCTTACACATATATATTCAGTTCTTACCGATATATATTCCGTTCTTACGCATATATATTCCGTTCTTACGCATATATATTCCGTTTTTACGCATATATTCAGTTCTTACGCATATATTCAGTTCTTACGCATATATACTCCGTTCTTACACATATATATTCAGTTCTTACACATATATATTCAGTTTTTACACATATATTGAGTTTTTACACATATATATTCAGTTCTTACACATATATATTCAGTTCTTACACATATATATTCAGTTCTTACAAATATATATTCCGTTCTTACGCATATATATTCAGTTCTTACGCATATATTCAGTTCTTACGCATATATATTCAGTTCTTACACATATATATTCAGTTCTTAAGCATATGTATTCAGTTCTTACACATATATATACCATTCTTACGCATATATATTCCGTTCTTACACATATATATTCAGTTCTTACACATATATATTCCGTTCTTACGCATATATATTCAGTTCGAACACATATATATTCAGTTCTTACACATATATATTCAGTTCTTACACATATATATTCAGTTCTTACACATATATATTCAGTTCTTACACATATATTTTCAGTTCTTACACATATATATTCAGTTCTTACACATATATATTCAGTTCTTACACATATATATTCAGTTCTTCTGAATATATTCATTTCTTACACATATATATTCAGTTCTTACACATATATATTCAGTTCTTA
Source organism: Cyrtodaria siliqua (assembly GCA_037043455.1). Classification (NCBI taxonomy): domain Eukaryota; kingdom Metazoa; phylum Mollusca; class Bivalvia; order Adapedonta; family Hiatellidae; genus Cyrtodaria; species Cyrtodaria siliqua. The sequence goes on along the minus strand of JAWPHD010025950.1, from coordinate 8,371 downwards.
CGCATATATATTCAGTTCTTACACATATATATTTCGTTCTTACACATATATATTCAGTTCTTACACAAATATATTCAGTTCTTACACATATATATTCAGTTCTTACGCATATATATTCCGTTCTTACGCATATATATTCCGTTCTTACGCACATATATTCCGTTCTTACGCATATATATTCAGTTCTTACACATATATATTCCGTTCTTACACATATATATTAAGTTCTTACACATATATATTCAGTTCTTACACATATATATTCAGTTCTTACACATATATAATCAGTTCTTACACATATATATTCAGTTCTTACGCATATATATTCCGTTCTTACGCATATATATTCAGTTCTTCTGAATATATTCAGTTCTTACTCATATATATTCAGTTCTTACACATATATATTCAGTTCTTACACATATATATTCAGTTCTTACGCATATATATTCAGTTCTAACACATATATTCAGTTCTTACACATATATATTCAGTTCTTACGCATATATATTCAGTTCTTACACATATATATTCAGTTCTTACACATATTTATTCAGTTGTTACACATATATATTTAGTTTTTACACATATATATTCAGTTCTTACACATATATATTGCGTTCTTACACATATATATTCAGTTCTTACACATATATATTCAGTTCTTACAAATATATATTCCGTTCTTACGCAAATATATTCAGTTCTTACGCATATATTCAGTTCTTACGCATATATATTGAGTTCTTACACATATATATTCAGTTCTTACGCATATATATTCAGTTCTTACACATATATATTCCATTCTTACGCATATATATTCCGTTCTTACACATATATATTCAGTTCCTACACATATATATTCCGTTCTTACGCATATATATTCAGTCCTTACACATATATATTCAGTTCTTACACATATATATTTAGTTCTTACACATATATATTTAGTTCTTACACATAAATATTCAGTTCTTACACATATATATTCAGTTCTTACAAATATATATTCAGTTCTTACACATATATTTTCAGTTCTTACTCATATATATTCCGTTGTTACGCATATATATTCCGTTCTTACACATATATATTAAGATCTTACACATATATATTCAGTTCTTACCCATATATATTCCGTTCTTACGCATATATATTCCGTTCTTACGCATATATATTCCGTTTTTACTCATATATTCAGTTCTTACGCATATATTCAGTTCTTACGCATATATACTCCGTTCTTACACATATATATTCAGTTCTTACACATATATATTCAGTTCTTACAAATATATATTTAGTTCTTACACATATATATTCAGTTCTTACACATATATATTCAGTTCTTACACATATATATTCAGTTCTTACACATATATTTTCAGTTCTTACTGATATATATTCCGTTCTTACGCATATATATTCCGTTCTTACGCATATATATTCAATTCTTACACATATATATTCAGTTCTTACACATATATATTCAGTTCTTACACATATATATTCAGTTCTTACCCATATATATTCCGTTCTTACGCATATATATTCCGTTCTTACGCATATATATTCCGTTTTTACGCATATATTCAGTTCTTACGCATATATTCAGTTCTTACGCATATATACTCCGTTCTTATACATATATATTCAGTTCTTACACATATATATTCAGTTTTTACACATATATTGAGTTTTTACACATATATATTCAGTTCTTACACATATATATTCAGTTCTTACACATATATATTCAGTTCTTACAAATATATATTCCGTTCTTACGCATATATATTCAGTTCTTACGCATATATTCAGTTCTTACGCATATATATTCAGTTCTTACACATATATATTCAGTTCTTAAGCATATGTATTCAGTTCTTACACATATATATACCATTCTTACGCATATATATTCCGTTCTTACACATATATATTCAGTTCTTACACATATATATTCCGTTCTTACGCATATATATTCAGTTCGAACACATATATATTCAGTTCTTACACATATATATTCAGTTCTTACACATATATATTCAGTTCTTACACATATATATTCAGTTCTTACACATATATTTTCAGTTCTTACACATATATATTCAGTTCTTACACATATATATTCAGTTCTTACACATATATATTCAGTTCTTACGCATATATATTCAGTTCTTACACATATATATTTCGTTCTTACACATATATATTCAGTTCTTACACATATATATTCAGTTCTTACACATATATATTCAGTTCTTACGCATATATATACCGTTCTTACGCATATATATTCCGTTCTTACGCACATATATTCTGTTCTTACGCATATATATTCAGTTCTTACACTTATATATTCCGTTCTTACACATATATATTAAGTTCTTACACATATATATTCAGTTCTTACACATATATATTCAGTTCTTACACATATATAATCAGTTCTTACACATATATATTCAGTTCTTACGCATATATATTCCTTCTTACGCATATATATTCAGTTCTTCCGAATATATTCAGTTCTTACGCATATATATTCAGTTCTTACACATATATATTCAGTTCTTACACATATATATTCAGTTCTTACGAATATATATTCAGTTCTTACACATATATATTCAGTTCTTACACATATATATTCAATTCTTACGCATATATATTCAGTTCTTACACATATATATTCAGTTCTTACACATATATATTCAGTACTTACACATATATATTTAGTTTTTACACATATATATTCAGTTCTTACACATATATATTGAGTTCTTACACATATATATTGAGTTCTTACACATATATATTCAGTTCTTACAAATATATATTCCGTTCTTACGCATATATATTCAGTTCTTACGCATATATTCAGTTCTTACGCATATATATTCAGTTCTTACACATATATTCAGTTCTTACGCATATATATTCAGTTCTTACACATATATATTCCATTCTTACGCATATATATTCCGTTCTTACACATATATATTTCGTTCTTACACATATATATTCAGTTCTTACACATATATATTCAGTTCTTACACATATATATTCAGTTCTTACGCATATATATACCGTTCTTACGCATATATATTCCGTTCTTACGCACATATATTCTGTTCTTACGCATATATATTCAGTTCTTACACTTATATATTCCGTTCTTACACATATATATTAAGTTCTTACACATATATATTCAGTTCTTACACATATATATTCAGTTCTTACACATATATAATCAGTTCTTACACATATATATTCAGTTCTTACACTTATATATTCAGTTTTTACACATATATTGAGTTTTTACACATATATATTCAGTTCTTACACATATATATTCAGTTCTTACACATATATATTCAGTTCTTACAAATATATATTCCGTTCTTACGCATATATATTCAGTTCTTACGCATATATTCAGTTCTTACGCATATATATTCAGTTCTTACACATATATATTCAGTTCTTAAGCATATGTATTCAGTTCTTACACATATATATACCATTCTTACGCATATATATTCCGTTCTTACACATATATATTCAGTTCTTACACATATATATTCCGTTCTTACGCATATATATTCAGTTCGAACACATATATATTCAGTTCTTACACATATATATTCAGTTCTTACACATATATATTCAGTTCTTACACATATATATTCAGTTCTTACACATATATTTTCAGTTCTTACACATATATATTCAGTTCTTACACATATATATTCAGTTCTTACACATATATATTCAGTTCTTACGCATATATATTCAGTTCTTACACATATATATTTCGTTCTTACACATATATATTCAGTTCTTACACATATATATTCAGTTCTTACACATATATATTCAGTTCTTACGCATATATATACCGTTCTTACGCATATATATTCCGTTCTTACGCACATATATTCTGTTCTTACGCATATATATTCAGTTCTTACACTTATATATTCCGTTCTTACACATATATATTAAGTTCTTACACATATATATTCAGTTCTTACACATATATATTCAGTTCTTACACATATATAATCAGTTCTTACACATATATATTCAGTTCTTACGCATATATATTCCTTCTTACGCATATATATTCAGTTCTTCCGAATATATTCAGTTCTTACGCATATATATTCAGTTCTTAAACATATATATTCAGTTCTTACACATATATATTCAGTTCTTACGAATATATATTCAGTTCTTACACATATATATTCAGTTCTTACACATATATATTCAATTCTTACGCATATATATTCAGTTCTTACACATATATATTCAGTTCTTACACATATATATTCAGTACTTACACATATATATTTAGTTTTTACACATATATATTCAGTTCTTACACATATATATTGAGTTCTTACACATATATATTGAGTTCTTACACATATATATTCAGTTCTTACAAATATATATTCCGTTCTTACGCATATATATTCAGTTCTTACGCATATATTCAGTTCTTACGCATATATATTCAGTTCTTACACATATATTCAGTTCTTACGCATATATATTCAGTTCTTACACATATATATTCCATTCTTACGCATATATATTCCGTTCTTACACATATATATTTCGTTCTTACACATATATATTCAGTTCTTACACATATATATTCAGTTCTTACACATATATATTCAGTTCTTACGCATATATATACCGTTCTTACGCATATATATTCCGTTCTTACGCACATATATTCTGTTCTTACGCATATATATTCAGTTCTTACACTTATATATTCCGTTCTTACACATATATATTAAGTTCTTACACATATATATTCAGTTCTTACACATATATATTCAGTTCTTACACATATATAATCAGTTCTTACACATATATATTCAGTTCTTACACTTATATATTCCGTTCTTACACATATATAATAAGTTCTTACACATATATATTCAGTTCTTACACATATATATTCAGTTCTTACACATATATAATCAGTTCTTACACATATATATTCAGTTCTTACGCATATATATTCCTTCTTACGCATATATATTCAGTTCTTCCGAATATATTCAGTTCTTACGCATATATATTCAGTTCTTACACATATATATTCAGTTCTTACACATATATATTCAGTTCTTACGAATATATATTCAGTTCTTACACATATATATTCAGTTCTTACACATATATATTCAATTCTTACGCATATATATTCAGTTCTTACACATATATATTCAGTTCTTACACATATATATTCAGTACTTACACATATATATTTAGTTTTTACACATATATATTCAGTTCTTACACATATATATTGAGTTCTTACACATATATATTGAGTTCTTACACATATATATTCAGTTCTTACAAATATATATTCCGTTCTTACGCATATATATTCAGTTCTTACGCATATATTCAGTTCTTACGCATATATATTCAGTTCTTACACATATATTCAGTTCTTACGCATATATATTCAGTTCTTACACATATATATTCCATTCTTACGCATATATATTCCGTTCTTACACATATATATTTCGTTCTTACACATATATATTCAGTTCTTACACATATATATTCAGTTCTTACACATATATATTCAGTTCTTACGCATATATATACCGTTCTTACGCATATATATTCCGTTCTTACGCACATATATTCTGTTCTTACGCATATATATTCAGTTCTTACACTTATATATTCCGTTCTTACACATATATATTAAGTTCTTACACATATATATTCAGTTCTTACACATATATATTCAGTTCTTACACATATATAATCAGTTCTTACACATATATATTCAGTTCTTACGCATATATATTCCTTCTTACGCATATATATTCAGTTCTTCCGAATATATTCAGTTCTTACGCATATATATTCAGTTCTTACACATATATATTCAGTTCTTACACATATATATTCAGTTCTTACGAATATATATTCAGTTCTTACACATATATATTCAGTTCTTACACATATATATTCAATTCTTACGCATATATATTCAGTTCTTACACATATATATTCAGTTCTTACACATATATATTCAGTACTTACACATATATATTCAGTTTTTACACATATATTGAGTTTTTACACATATATATTCAGTTCTTACACATATATATTCAGTTCTTACACATATATATTCAGTTCTTACAAATATATATTCCGTTCTTACGCATATATATTCAGTTCTTACGCATATATTCAGTTCTTACGCATATATATTCAGTTCTTACACATATATATTCAGTTCTTAAGCATATGTATTCAGTTCTTACACATATATATACCATTCTTACGCATATATATTCCGTTCTTACACATATATATTCAGTTCTTACACATATATATTCCGTTCTTACGCATATATATTCAGTTCGAACACATATATATTCAGTTCTTACACATATATATTCAGTTCTTACACATATATATTCAGTTCTTACACATATATATTCAGTTCTTACACATATATTTTCAGTTCTTACACATATATATTCAGTTCTTACACATATATATTCAGTTCTTACACATATATATTCAGTTCTTACGCATATATATTCAGTTCTTACACATATATATTTCGTTCTTACACATATATATTCAGTTCTTACACATATATATTCAGTTCTTACACATATATATTCAGTTCTTACGCATATATATACCGTTCTTACGCATATATATTCCGTTCTTACGCACATATATTCTGTTCTTACGCATATATATTCAGTTCTTACACTTATATATTCCGTTCTTACACATATATATTAAGTTCTTACACATATATATTCAGTTCTTACACATATATATTCAGTTCTTACACATATATAATCAGTTCTTACACATATATATTCAGTTCTTACGCATATATATTCCTTCTTACGCATATATATTCAGTTCTTCCGAATATATTCAGTTCTTACGCATATATATTCAGTTCTTACACATATATATTCAGTTCTTACACATATATATTCAGTTCTTACGAATATATATTCAGTTCTTACACATATATATTCAGTTCTTACACATATATATTCAATTCTTACGCATATATATTCAGTTCTTACACATATATATTCAGTTCTTACACATATATATTCAGTACTTACACATATATATTTAGTTTTTACACATATATATTCAGTTCTTACACATATATATTGAGTTCTTACACATATATATTGAGTTCTTACACATATATATTCAGTTCTTACAAATATATATTCCGTTCTTACGCATATATATTCAGTTCTTACGCATATATTCAGTTCTTACGCATATATATTCAGTTCTTACACATATATTCAGTTCTTACGCATATATATTCAGTTCTTACACATATATATTCCATTCTTACGCATATATATTCCGTTCTTACACATATATATTTCGTTCTTACACATATATATTCAGTTCTTACACATATATATTCAGTTCTTACACATATATATTCAGTTCTTACGCATATATATACCGTTCTTACGCATATATATTCCGTTCTTACGCACATATATTCTGTTCTTACGCATATATATTCAGTTCTTACACTTATATATTCCGTTCTTACACATATATATTAAGTTCTTACACATATATATTCAGTTCTTACACATATATATTCAGTTCTTACACATATATAATCAGTTCTTACACATATATATTCAGTTCTTACACTTATATATTCAGTTTTTACACATATATTGAGTTTTTACACATATATATTCAGTTCTTACACATATATATTCAGTTCTTACACATATATATTCAGTTCTTACAAATATATATTCCGTTCTTACGCATATATATTCAGTTCTTACGCATATATTCAGTTCTTACGCATATATATTCAGTTCTTACACATATATATTCAGTTCTTAAGCATATGTATTCAGTTCTTACACATATATATACCATTCTTACGCATATATATTCCGTTCTTACACATATATATTCAGTTCTTACACATATATATTCCGTTCTTACGCATATATATTCAGTTCGAACACATATATATTCAGTTCTTACACATATATATTCAGTTCTTACACATATATATTCAGTTCTTACACATATATATTCAGTTCTTACACATATATTTTCAGTTCTTACACATATATATTCAGTTCTTACACATATATATTCAGTTCTTACACATATATATTCAGTTCTTACGCATATATATTCAGTTCTTACACATATATATTTCGTTCTTACACATATATATTCAGTTCTTACACATATATATTCAGTTCTTACACATATATATTCAGTTCTTACGCATATATATACCGTTCTTACGCATATATAT
>JAWPHD010025949.1:0-14742 GCA_037043455.1 Cyrtodaria siliqua | reverse complement strand
GGCTTGTACATGCAACTTCTGGGCTCACTTGCGAAGCGATTAACGTTGTGTCTTGATACAAGTTTGCTGCAATAATTATAACAATAGTCATATTAACAATCATAACAACAAGCCAGATAATAGTGTACATATTCTTTACGTTTTACTATTATGAATAATAATCATATGTACTATCAGATCGCGTAAAAATCTAAGTTATCTCTGTTTGTCCTATTTTCCCGTACACGTATTACGTCCCTTGGCAATGAAATGTCAACAAGTATCATTCTGCGTGCCATAGAGTGCACGTTTCATTTCTGATGTGTGCATATCTGTTGAAAGTGCGTATACATATGAAAAACTTACGGTGGAACGCATTGTTGGCTTGTCATGGCTTGTACATGCAACTTCTGGGCTCACTTGCGAAGCGATTAACGTTGTGTCTTGATACAAGTTTGCTGCAATAATTATAACAATAGTCATATTAACAATCATAACAACAAGCCAGATAATAGTGTACATATTCTTTACGTATTACTATTATGAATAATAATCATATGTACTATCAGATCGCGTAAAAATCTAAGTTATCTCTGTTTGTCCTATTTTCCCGTACACGTATTACGTCCGTTGGCAATGAAATGTCAACAAGTATCATTCTGCGTGCCATAGAGTGCACGTTTCATTTCTGATGTGTGCATATCTGTTGAAAGTGCGTATACATATGAAAAACTTACGGTGGAACGCATTGTTGGCTTGTCATGGCTTGTACATGCAACTTCTGGGCTCACTTGCGAAGCGATTAACGTTGTGTCTTGATACAAGTTTGCTGCAATAATTATAACAATAGTCATATTAACAATCATAACAACAAGCCAGATAATAGTGTACATATTCTTTACGTTTTACTATTATGAATAATAATCATATGTACTATCAGATCGCGTAAAAATCTAAGTTATCTCTGTTTGTCCTATTTTCCCGTACACGTATTACGTCCCTTGGCAATGAAATGTCAACAAGTATCATTCTGCGTGCCATAGAGTGCACGTTTCATTTCTGATGTGTGCATATCTGTTGAAAGTGCGTATACATATGAAAAACTTACGGTGGAACGCATTGTTGGCTTGTCATGGCTTGTACATGCAACTTCTGGGCTCACTTGCGAAGCGATTAACGTTGTGTCTTGATACAAGTTTGCTGCAATAATTATAACAATAGTCATATTAACAATCATAACAACAAGCCAGATAATAGTGTACATATTCTTTACGTATTACTATTATGAATAATAATCATATGTACTATCAGATCGCGTAAAAATCTAAGTTATCTCTGTTTGTCCTATTTTCCCGTACACGTATTACGTCCCTTGGCAATGAAATGTCAACAAGTATCATTCTGCGTGCCATAGAGTGCACGTTTCATTTCTGATGTGTGCATATCTGTTGAAAGTGCGTATACATATGAAAAACTTACGGTGGAACGCATTGTTGGCTTGTCATGGCTTGTACATGCAACTTCTGGGCTCACTTGAGAAGCGATTAACGTTGTGTCTTGATACAAGTTTGCTGCAATACTTATAACAATAGTCATATTAACAATCATAACAACAAGCCAGATAATATTGTACATATTCTATACGTATTACTATTATGAATAATAATCATATGTACTATCAGATCGCGTAAAAATCTAAGTTATCTCTTTTTCTCCTATTTTCCCGTACACGTATTACGTCCCTTGGCAATGAAATGTCAACAAGTATCATTCTGCGTGCCATAGAGTGCCCGTTTCATTTCTGACTTGTGCATATCTGTTGAAAGTACGTATACATATGAAAAACTTACGGCGGAACTCATTGTTGGCTTGTCATGGCTTGTACATGCAACTTCTGGGCTCACTTGAGAAGCGATTAACGTTGTGTCTTGATACAGGTTTGCTGCAATAATTATAACAATAGTCATATTAACAATCATAACAACAAGCCAGATAATATTGTACATATTCTTTACGTATTACTATTATGAATAATAATCATATGTACTATCAGATCGCGTAAAAATCTAAGTTATCTCTGTTTGTCCTATTTTCCCGTACACGTATTACGTCCCTTGGCAATGAAATGTCAACAAGTATCATTCTGCGTGCCATAGAGTGCCCGTTTCATTTCTGACTTGTGCATATCTGTTGAAAGTACGTATACATATGAAAAACTTACGGTGGAACGCATTGTTGGCTTGTCATGGCTTGTACATGCAACTTCTGGGCTCACTTGCGAAGCGATTAACGTTGTGTCTTGATACAAGTTTGCTGCAATAATTATAACAATAGTCATATTAACAATCATAACAACAAGCCAGATAATATTGTACATATTCTTTACGTATTACTATTATGAATAATAATCATATGTACTATCAGATCGCGTAAAAATCTAAGTTATCTCTGTTTGTCCTATTTTCCCGTACACGTATTACGTCCCTTTTCAATGAAATGTCAACAAGTATCATTCTGCGTGCCATAGAGTGCACGTTTCATTTCTGATGTGTGCATATCTGTTGAAAGTGCGTATACATATGAAAAACTTACGGTGGAACGCATTGTTGGCTTGTCATGGTTTGTACATGCAACTTCTGGGCTCACTTGCGAAGCGATTAACGTTGTGTCTTGATACAAGTTTGCTGCAATAATTATAACAATAGTCATATTAACAATCATAACAACAAGCCAGATAATAGTGTACATATTCTTTACGTTTTACTATTATGAATAATAATCATATGTACTATCAGATCGCGTAAAAATCTAAGTTATCTCTGTTTGTCCTATTTTCCCGTACACGTATTACGTCCCTTGGCAATGAAATGTCAACAAGTATCATTCTGCGTGCCATAGAGTGCACGTTTCATTTCTGATGTGTGCATATCTGTTGAAAGTGCGTATACATATGAAAAACTTACGGTGGAACGCATTGTTGGCTTGTCATGGCTTGTACATGCAACTTCTGGGCTCACTTGCGAAGCGATTAACGTTGTGTCTTGATACAAGTTTGCTGCAATAATTATAACAATAGTCATATTAACAATCATAACAACAAGCCAGATAATAGTGTACATATTCTTTACGTATTACTATTATGAATAATAATCATATGTACTATCAGATCGCGTAAAAATCTAAGTTATCTCTGTTTGTCCTATTTTCCCGTACACGTATTACGTCCGTTGGCAATGAAATGTCAACAAGTATCATTCTGCGTGCCATAGAGTGCACGTTTCATTTCTGATGTGTGCATATCTGTTGAAAGTGCGTATACATATGAAAAACTTACGGTGGAACGCATTGTTGGCTTGTCATGGCTTGTACATGCAACTTCTGGGCTCACTTGCGAAGCGATTAACGTTGTGTCTTGATACAAGTTTGCTGCAATAATTATAACAATAGTCATATTAACAATCATAACAACAAGCCAGATAATAGTGTACATATTCTTTACGTTTTACTGTTATGAATAATAATCATATGTACTATCAGATCGCGTAAAAATCTAAGTTATCTCTGTTTGTCCTATTTTCCCGTACACGTATTACGTCCCTTGGCAATGAAATGTCAACAAGTATCATTCTGCGTGCCATAGTGTGCCCGTTTCATTTCTGACTTGTGCATATCTGTTGAAAGTACGTATACATATGAAAAACTTACGGTGGAACGCATTGTTGGCTTGTCATGGCTTGTACATGCAACTTCTGGGCTCACTTGAGAAGCGATTAACGTTGTGTCTTGATACAGGTTTGCTGCAATAATTATAACAATAGTCATATTAACAATCATAACAACAAGCCAGATAATAGTGTACATATTCTTTACGTATTACTATTATGAATAATAATCATATGTACTATCAGATCGCGTAAAAATCTAAGTTATCTCTGTTTGTCCTATTTTCCCGTACACGTATTACGTCCCTTGGCAATGAAATGTCAACAAGTATCATTCTGCGTGCCATAGAGTGCCCGTTTCATTTCTGACTTGTGCATATCTGTTGAAAGTACGTATACATATGAAAAACTTACGGTGGAACGCATTGTTGGCTTGTCATGGCTTGTACATGCAACTTCTGGGCTCACTTGCGAAGCGATTAACGTTGTGTCTTGATACAAGTTTGCTGCAATAATTATAACAATAGTCATATTAACAATCATAACAACAAGCTAGATAATATTGTACATATTCTTTACGTATTACTATTATGAATAATAATCATATGTACTATCAGATCGCGTAAAAATCTAAGTTATCTCTGTTTGTCCTATTTTCCCGTACACGTATTACGTCCATTTTCAATGAAATGTTAACAAGTATCATTCTGCGTGCCATAGAGTGCACGTTTCATTTCTGATGTGTGCATATCTGTTGAAAGTGCGTATACATATGAAAAACTTACGGTGGAACGCATTGTTGGCTTGTCATGGCTTGTACATGCAACTTCTGGGCTCACTTGCGAAGCGATTAACGTTGTGTCTTGATACAAGTTTGCTGCAATAATTATAACAATAGTCATATTAACAATCATAACAACAAGCCAGATAATATTGTACATATTCTTTACGTATTACTATTATGAATAATAATCATATGCACTATCAGATCGCGTAAAAATCTAAGTTATCTCTGTTTGTCCTATTTTCCCGTACACGTATTACGTCCCTTGGCAATGAAATGTCAACAAGTATCATTCTGCGTGCCATAGTGTGCCCGTTTCATTTCTGACTTGTGCATATCTGTTGAAAGTACGTATACATATGAAAAACTTACGGTGGAACGCATTGTTGGCTTGTCATGGCTTGTACATGCAACTTCTGGGCTCACTTGAGAAGCGATTAACGTTGTGTCTTGATACAGGTTTGCTGCAATAATTATAACAATAGTCATATTAACAATCATAACAACAAGCCAGATAATATTGTACATATTCTTTACGTATTACTATTATGAATAATAATCATATGTACTATCAGATCGCGTAAAAATCTAAGTTATCTCTGTTTGTCCTATTTTCCCGTACACGTATTACGTCCCTTGGCAATGAAATGTCAACAAGTATCATTCTGCGAGCCATAGAGTGCACGTTTCATTTCTGATGTGTGCATATCTGTTGAAAGTGCGTATACATATGAAAAACTTACGGTGGAACGCATTGTTGGCTTGTCATGGCTTGTACATGCAACTTCTGGGCTCACTTGAGAAGCGATTAACGTTGTGTCTTGATGCAAGTTTGCTGCAATAATTATAACAATAGTCATATTAACAATCATAACAACAAGCCAGATAATATTGTACATATTCTTTACGTATTACTATTATGAATAATAATCATATGTACTATCAGATCGCGTAAAAATCTAAGTTATCTCTGTTTGTCCTATTTTCCCGTACACGTATTACGTCCCTTGGCAATGAAATGTCAACAAGTATCATTCTGCGTGCCATAGAGTGCACGTTTCATTTCTGATGTGTGCATATCTGTTGAAAGTGCGTATACATATGAAAAACTTACGGTGGAACGCATTGTTGGCTTGTCATGGCTTGTACATGCAACTTCTGGGCTCACTTGAGAAGCGATTAACGTTGTGTCTTGATACAAGTTTGCTGCAATAATTATAACAATAGTCATATTAACAATCATAACAACAAGCCAGATAATATTGTACATATTCTTTACGTATTACTATTATGAATAATAATCATATGTACTATCAGATCGCGTAAAAATCTAAGTTATCTCTGTTTGTCCTATTTTCCCGTACACGTATTACGTCCCTTGGCAATGAAATGTCAACAAGTATCATTCTGCGTGCCATAGAGTGCCCGTTTCATTTCTGACTTGTGCATATCTGTTGAAAGTACGTATACATATGAAAAACTTACGGTGGAACGCATTGTTGGCTTGTCATGGCTTGTACATGCAACTTCTGGGCTCACTTGAGAAGCGATTAACGTTGTGTCTTGATACAGGTTTGCTGCAATAATTATAACAATAGTCATATTAACAATCATAACAACAAGCCAGATAATATTGTACATATTCTTTACGTATTACTATTATGAATAATAATCATATGTACTATCAGATCGCGTAAAAATCTAAGTTATCTCTGTTTGTCCTATTTTCCCGTACACGTATTACGTCCCTTGGCAATGAAATGTCAACAAGTATCATTATGCGTGCCGTAGAGTGCCCGTTTCATTTCTGACTTGTGCATATCTGTTGAAAGTACGTATACATATGAAAAACTTACGGTGGAACGCATTGTTGGCTTGTCATGGCTTGTACATGCAACTTCTGGGCTCACTTGAGAAGCGATTAACGTTGTGTCTTGATACAGGTTTGCTGCAATAATTATAACAATAGTCATATTAACAATCATAACAACAAGCCAGATAATATTGTACATATTCTTTACGTATTACTATTATGAATAATAATCATATGCACTATCAGATCGCGTAAAAATCTAAGTTATCTCTGTTTGTCCTATTTTCCCGTACACGTATTACGTCCCTTGGCAATGAAATGTCAACAAGTATCATTCTGCGTGCCATAGTGTGCCCGTTTCATTTCTGACTTGTGCATATCTGTTGAAAGTACGTATACATATGAAAAACTTACGGTGGAACGCATTGTTGGCTTGTCATGGCTTGTACATGCAACTTCTGGGCTCACTTGAGAAGCGATTAACGTTGTGTCTTGATACAGGTTTGCTGCAATAATTATAACAATAGTCATATTAACAATCATAACAACAAGCCAGATAATATTGTACATATTCTTTACGTATTACTATTATGAATAATAATCATATGTACTATCAGATCGCGTAAAAATCTAAGTTATCTCTGTTTGTCCTATTTTCCCGTACACGTATTACGTCCCTTGGCAATGAAATGTCAACAAGTATCATTCTGCGAGCCATAGAGTGCACGTTTCATTTCTGATGTGTGCATATCTGTTGAAAGTGCGTATACATATGAAAAACTTACGGTGGAACGCATTGTTGGCTTGTCATGGCTTGTACATGCAACTTCTGGGCTCACTTGAGAAGCGATTAACGTTGTGTCTTGATGCAAGTTTGCTGCAATAATTATAACAATAGTCATATTAACAATAATAACAACAAGCCAGATAATATTGTACATATTCTTTACGTATTACTATTATGAATAATAATCATATGTACTATCAGATCGCGTAAAAATCTAAGTTATCTCTGTTTGTCCTATTTTCCCGTACACGTATTACGTCCCTTGGCAATGAAATGTCAACAAGTATCATTCTGCGTGCCATAGAGTGCACGTTTCATTTCTGATGTGTGCATATCTGTTGAAAGTGCGTATACATATGAAAAACTTACGGTGGAACGCATTGTTGGCTTGTCATGGCTTGTACATGCAACTTCTGGGCTCACTTGAGAAGCGATTAACGTTGTGTCTTGATACAAGTTTGCTGCAATAATTATAACAATAGTCATATTAACAATCATAACAACAAGCCAGATAATATTGTACATATTCTTTACGTATTACTATTATGAATAATAATCATATGTACTATCAGATCGCGTAAAAATCTAAGTTATCTCTGTTTGTCCTATTTTCCCGTACACGTATTACGTCCCTTGGCAATGAAATGTCAACAAGTATCATTCTGCGTGCCATAGAGTGCCCGTTTCATTTCTGACTTGTGCATATCTGTTGAAAGTACGTATACATATGAAAAACTTACGGTGGAACGCATTGTTGGCTTGTCATGGCTTGTACATGCAACTTCTGGGCTCACTTGAGAAGCGATTAACGTTGTGTCTTGATACAGGTTTGCTGCAATAATTATAACAATAGTCATATTAACAATCATAACAACAAGCCAGATAATATTGTACATATTCTTTACGTATTACTATTATGAATAATAATCATATGTACTATCAGATCGCGTAAAAATCTAAGTTATCTCTGTTTGTCCTATTTTCCCGTACACGTATTACGTCCCTTGGCAATGAAATGTCAACAAGTATCATTATGCGTGCCGTAGAGTGCCCGTTTCATTTCTGACTTGTGCATATCTGTTGAAAGTACGTATACATATGAAAAACTTACGGTGGAACGCATTGTTGGCTTGTCATGGCTTGTACATGCAACTTCTGGGCTCACTTGAGAAGCGATTAACGTTGTGTCTTGATACAGGTTTGCTGCAATAATTATAACAATAGTCATATTAACAATCATAACAACAAGCCAGATAATATTGTACATATTCTTTACGTATTACTATTATGAATAATAATCATATGTACTATCAGATCGCGTAAAAATCTAAGTTATCTCTGTTTGTCCTATTTTCCCGTACACGTATTACGTCCCTTGGCAATGAAATGTCAACAAGTATCATTCTGCGTGCCATAGAGTGCCCGTTTCATTTCTGACTTGTGCATATCTGTTGAAAGTACGTATACATATGAAAAACTTACGGTGGAACGCATTGTTGGCTTGTCATGGCTTGTACATGCAACTTCTGGGCTCACTTGCGAAGCGATTAACGTTGTGTCTTGATACAAGTTTGCTGCAATAATTATAACAATAGTCATATTAACAATCATAACAACAAGCCAGATAATATTGTACATATTCTTTACGTATTACTATTATGAATAATAATCATATGTACTATCAGATCGCGTAAAAATCTAAGTTATCTCTGTTTGTCCTATTTTCCCGTACACGTATTACGTCCCTTTTCAATGAAATGTCAACAAGTATCATTCTGCGTGCCATAGAGTGCACGTTTCATTTATGATGTGTGCATATCTGTTGAAAGTGCGTATACATATGAAAAACTTACGGTGGAACGCATTGTTGGCTTGTCATGGCTTGTACATGCAACTTCTGGGCTCACTTGCGAAGCGATTAACGTTGTGTCTTGATACAAGTTTGCTGCAATAATTATAACAATAGTCATATTAACAATCATAACAACAAGCCAGATAATATTGTACATATTCTTTACGTATTACTATTATGAATAATAATCATATGTACTATCAGATCGCGTAAAAATCTAAGTTATCTCTGTTTGTCCTATTTTCCCGTACACGTATTACGTCCCTTGGCAATGAAATGTCAACAAGTATCATTCTGCGTGCCATAGTGTGCCCGTTTCATTTCTGACTTGTGCATATCTGTTGAAAGTACGTATACATATGAAAAACTTACGGTGGAACGCATTGTTGGCTTGTCATGGCTTGTACATGCAACTTCTGGGCTCACTTGAGAAGCGATTAACGTTGTGTCTTGATACAGGTTTGCTGCAATAATTATAACAATAGTCATATTAACAATCATAACAACAAGCCAGATAATATTGTACATATTCTTTACGTATTACTATTATGAATAATAATCATATGTACTATCAGATCGCGTAAAAATCTAAGTTATCTCTGTTTGTCCTATTTTCCCGTACACGTATTACGTCCCTTGGCAATGAAATGTCAACAAGTATCATTCTGCGAGCCATAGAGTGCACGTTTCATTTCTGATGTGTGCATATCTGTTGAAAGTGCGTATACATATGAAAAACTTACGGTGGAACGCATTGTTGGCTTGTCATGGCTTGTACATGCAACTTCTGGGCTCACTTGAGAAGCGATTAACGTTGTGTCTTGATGCAAGTTTGCTGCAATAATTATAACAATAGTCATATTAACAATCATAACAACAAGCCAGATAATATTGTACATATTCTTTACGTATTACTATTATGAATAATAATCATATGTACTATCAGATCGCGTAAAAATCTAAGTTATCTCTGTTTGTCCTATTTTCCCGTACACGTATTACGTCCCTTGGCAATGAAATGTCAACAAGTATCATTCTGCGTGCCATAGAGTGCACGTTTCATTTCTGATGTGTGCATATCTGTTGAAAGTGCGTATACATATGAAAAACTTACGGTGGAACGCATTGTTGGCTTGTCATGGCTTGTACATGCAACTTCTGGGCTCACTTGAGAAGCGATTAACGTTGTGTCTTGATACAAGTTTGCTGCAATAATTATAACAATAGTCATATTAACAATCATAACAACAAGCCAGATAATATTGTACATATTCTTTACGTATTACTATTATGAATAATAATCATATGTACTATCAGATCGCGTAAAAATCTAAGTTATCTCTGTTTGTCCTATTTTCCCGTACACGTATTACGTCCATTGGCAATGAAATGTCAACAAGTATCATTCTGCGTGCCATAGAGTGCCCGTTTCATTTCTGACTTGTGCATATCTGTTGAAAGTACGTATACATATGAAAAACTTACGGTGGAACGCATTGTTGGCTTGTCATGGCTTGTACATGCAACTTCTGGGCTCACTTGAGAAGCGATTAACGTTGTGTCTTGATACAGGTTTGCTGCAATAATTATAACAATAGTCATATTAACAATCATAACAACAAGCCAGATAATATTGTACATATTCTTTACGTATTACTATTATGAATAATAATCATATGTACTATCAGATCGCGTAAAAATCTAAGTTATCTCTGTTTGTCCTATTTTCCCGTACACGTATTACGTCCCTTGGCAATGAAATGTCAACAAGTATCATTATGCGTGCCATAGAGTGCCCGTTTCATTTCTGACTTGTGCATATATGTTGAAAGTACGTATACATATGAAAAACTTACGGTGGAACGCATTGTTGGCTTGTCATGGCTTGTACATGCAACTTCTGGGCTCACTTAAGAAGCGATTAACGTTGTGTCTTGATACAAGTTTGCTGCAATAATTATAACAATAGTCATATTAACAATCATAACAACAAGCCAGATAATATTGTACATATTCTTTACGTATTACTATTATGAATAATAATCATATGTACTATCAGATCGCGTAAAAATCTAAGTTATCTCTGTTTGTCCTATTTTCCCGTACACGTATTACGTCCCTTGGCAATGAAATGTCAACAAGTATCATTCTGCGTGCCATAGAGTGCCAGTTTCATTTCTGATGGGTGCATATCTGTTGAAAGTGCGTATACATATGAAAAACTTACGGTGGAACGCATTGTTGGCTTGTCATGGCTTGTACATGCAACTTCTGGGCTCACTTGAGAAGCGATTAACGTTGTGTCTTGATACAGGTTTGCTGCAATAATTATAACAATAGTCATATTAACAATCATAACAACAAGCCAGATAATATTGTACATATTCTTTACGTATTACTATTATGAATAATAAACATATGTACTATCAGATCGCGTAAAAATCTAAGTTATCTCTGTTTGTCCTATTTTCCCGTACACGTATTACGTCCCTTGGCAATGAAATGTCAACAAGTATCATTCTGCGTGCCATAGAGTGCCCGTTTCATTTCTGACTTGTGCATATCTGTTGAAAGTACGTATACATATGAAAAACTTACGGTGGAACGCATTGTTGGCTTGTCATGGCTTGTACATGCAACTTCTGGGCTCACTTGAGAAGCGATTAACGTTGTGTCTTGATACAGGTTTGCTGCAATAATTATAACAATAGTCATATTAACAATCATAACAACAAGCCAGATAATATTGTACATATTCTTTACGTATTACTATTATGAATAATAATCATATGTACTATCAGATCGCGT
The DNA here is from genome assembly GCA_037043455.1 of Cyrtodaria siliqua. Classification (NCBI taxonomy): domain Eukaryota; kingdom Metazoa; phylum Mollusca; class Bivalvia; order Adapedonta; family Hiatellidae; genus Cyrtodaria; species Cyrtodaria siliqua. The sequence goes on along the minus strand of JAWPHD010025949.1, from coordinate 3,057 downwards.
AAAAATCTAAGTTATCTCTGTTTGTCCTATTTTCCCGTACACGTTTTACGTCCCTTGGCAATGAAATGTCAACAAGTATCATTCTGCGTGCCATAGAGTGCCCGTTTCATTTCTGACTTGTGCATATCTGTTGAAAGTACGTATACATATGAAAAACTTACGGTGGAACGCATTGTTGGCTTGTCATGGCTTGTACATGCAACTTCTGGGCTCATTTGAGAAGCGATTAACGTTGTGTCTTGATACAGGTTTGCTGCAATAATTATAACAATAGTCATATTAACAATCATAACAACAAGCCAGATAATATTGTACATATTATTTACGTATTACTATTATGAATAATAATCATATGTACTATCAGATCGCGTAAAAATCTAAGTTATCTCTGTTTGTCCTATTTTCCCGTACACGTATTACGTCCCTTGGCAATGAAATGTCAACAAGTATCATTCTGCGTGCCATAGAGTGCCCGTTTCATTTCTGACTTGTGCATATCTGTTGAAAGTACGTATACATATGATAAACTTACGGTGGAACGCAATGTTGGCTTGTCATGGCTTGTACATGCAACTTCTGGGCTCACTTGAGAAGCGATTAACGTTGTGTCTTGATACAGGTTTGCTGCAATAATTATAACAATAGTCATATTAACAATCATAACAACAAGCCAGATAATATTGTACATATTCTTTACGTATTACTATTATGAATAATAATCATATGTACTATCAGATCGCGTAAAAATCTAAGTTATCTCTGTTTGTCCTATTTTCCCGTACACGTATTACGTCCCTTTTCAATGAAATGTCAACAAGTATCATTCTGCGTGCCATAGAGTGCACGTTTCATTTCTGATGTGTGCATATCTGTTGAAAGTGCGTATACATATGAAAAACTTACGGTGGAACGCATTGTTGGCTTGTCATGGCTTGTACATGCAACTTCTGGGCTCACTTGCGAAGCGATTAACGTTGTGTCTTGATACAAGTTTGCTGCAATAATTATAACAATAGTCATATTAACAATCATAACAACAAGCCAGATAATATTGTACATATTCTTTACGTATTACTATTATGAATAATAATCATATGTACTATCAGATCGCGTAAAAATCTAAGTTATCTCTGTTTGTCCTATTTTCCCGTACACGTATTACGTCCCTTGGCAATGAAATGTCAACAAGTATCATTCTGCGTGCCATAGTGTGCCCGTTTCATTTCTGACTTGTGCATATCTGTTGAAAGTACGTATACATATGAAAAACTTACGGTGGAACGCATTGTTGGCTTGTCATGGCTTGTACATGCAACTTCTGGGCTCACTTGAGAAGCGATTAACGTTGTGTCTTGATACAGGTTTGCTGCAATAATTATAACAATAGTCATATTAACAATCATAACAACAAGCCAGATAATATTGTACATATTCTTTACGTATTACTATTATGAATAATAATCATATGTACTATCAGATCGCGTAAAAATCTAAGTTATCTCTGTTTGTCCTATTTTCCCGTACACGTATTACGTCCCTTGGCAATGAAATGTCAACAAGTATCATTCTGCGAGCCATAGAGTGCACGTTTCATTTCTGATGTGTGCATATCTGTTGAAAGTGCGTATACATATGAAAAACTTACGGTGGAACGCATTGTTGGCTTGTCATGGCTTGTACATGCAACTTCTGGGCTCACTTGAGAAGCGATTAACGTTGTGTCTTGATGCAAGTTTGCTGCAATAATTATAACAATAGTCATATTAACAATCATAACAACAAGCCAGATAATATTGTACATATTCTTTACGTATTACTATTATGAATAATAATCATATGTACTATCAGATCGCGTAAAAATCTAAGTTATCTCTGTTTGTCCTATTTTCCCGTACACGTATTACGTCCCTTGGCAATGAAATGTCAACAAGTATCATTCTGCGTGCCATAGAGTGCACGTTTCATTTCTGATGTGTGCATATCTGTTGAAAGTGCGTATACATATGAAAAACTTACGGTGGAACGCATTGTTGGCTTGTCATGGCTTGTACATGCAACTTCTGGGCTCACTTGAGAAGCGATTAACGTTGTGTCTTGATACAAGTTTGCTGCAATAATTATAACAATAGTCATATTAACAATCATAACAACAAGCCAGATAATATTGTACATATTCTTTACGTATTACTATTATGAATAATAATCATATGTACTATCAGATCGCGTAAAAATCTAAGTTATCTCTGTTTGTCCTATTTTCCCGTACACGTATTACGTCCCTTGGCAATGAAATGTCAACAAGTATCATTCTGCGTGCCATAGAGTGCCCGTTTCATTTCTGACTTGTGCATATCTGTTGAAAGTACGTATACATATGAAAAACTTACGGTGGAACGCATTGTTGGCTTGTCATGGCTTGTACATGCAACTTCTGGGCTCACTTGAGAAGCGATTAACGTTGTGTCTTGATACAGGTTTGCTGCAATAATTATAACAATAGTCATATTAACAATCATAACAACAAGCCAGATAATATTGTACATATTCTTTACGTATTACTATTATGAATAATAATCATATGTACTATCAGATCGCGTAAAAATCTAAGTTATCTCTGTTTGTCCTATTTTCCCGTACACGTATTACGTCCCTTGGCAATGAAATGTCAACAAGTATCATTATGCGTGCCATAGAGTGCCCGTTTCATTTCTGACTTGTGCATATCTGTTGAAAGTACGTATACATATGAAAAACTTACGGTGGAACGCATTGTTGGCTTGTCATGGCTTGTACATGCAACTTCTGGGCTCACTTAAGAAGCGATTAACGTTGTGTCTTGATACAAGTTTGCTGCAATAATTATAACAATAGTCATATTAACAATCATAACAACAAGCCAGATAATATTGTACATATTCTTTACGTATTACTATTATGAATAATAATCATATGTACTATCAGATCGCGTAAAAATCTAAGTTATCTCTGTTTGTCCTATTTTCCCGTACACGTATTACGTCCCTTGGCAATGAAATGTCAACAAGTATCATTCTGCGT
>JAWPHD010025948.1:0-14742 GCA_037043455.1 Cyrtodaria siliqua | reverse complement strand
GTTCTTACGCATATATATTCTTACACATATATGTCGTTCTTACACATATATATTCCGTTCTTACACATGTATATTCCGTTCTAACGCATATATATTTCATTCTTACACGTATATATTCCGTTCTTACACTTATATATTCCGTTCTTACACGTATATATTCCGTTTTTACACATATATATATTCCGTTCTTACACGTATATATTCAATTCCTATACGTGTATATTCCGTTCTTACACGTATATATTCCGTTTTTACACATATATATTCCGTTCTTACACATATATATTCTGTTCTTACACATATATATTCCGTTTTTACACGTATATATTCCGTTCTTACAAACATATATTCCGTTCTTACACATATATATTCAGTTCTTACACATATATATTCAGTTCTTACGCATATATATTCAGTTCTTACGCATATATATTTAGTTCTTACGCATATATATTCAGTTCTTACACATATATATTCAGTTCTTACACATATATATTCAGTTCTTTCACTTATATATTCAGTTCTTACACATATTTATTCCGTTCTTACACATATATATTCCGTTCTTACACATATATATTCAGTTCTTACACATATATATTCACTTCTTACACATATATATTCCGTTCTTACAAATATATATTCCGTTCTTACACGTACATATTCCGTTCTTACACATATATTTTCCGTTCTTACGAATATATATTCTGTTCTTACGCATATATATTCAGTTCTTACACATATATATTCAGTTCTTACAGATATATATTCAGTTCTTACGCATATATATTCAGTTCTTACGCATATATATTCATTTCTTACACATATATGTTCAGTTCTTACACATATATATTCCGTTCTTACACATATATATTACGTTCTTACACATATATATCCAGTTCTTACACATATATATTCACTTTTTATACATATATATTCAGTTCTTACACATAAATATTCGTTCTTACACGTACTTTTTCAGATTCTTACCCATATATATTCCGTACTTACACATATATATTCCGTTCTTACACATATATATTCAGTGCTTACACATATATATCAGTTCATACACATATATATTCACTTCCTACACATATATATTCCGTTCTAACGCATATATTTTCCGTTCTTACACGTATATATTCCGTTCTTACACGTATATATTCAGTTCTTACACATATATTCAGTTCTTACACATATATATTCAGTTCTTACGCATATATTCAGTTCTTACTTATATATATTCCGTTCTTACACGTACATATTCCGTTCTTACACATATATATTCCGTTCTTACGAATATATATTCAGTTCTTACGCATATATATTCAGTTCTTACACATATATATTCAGTTCTTACAGATATATATTCAGTTCTTACGCATATATATTCAGTTCTTACGCATATATATTCAGTTCTTACACATATATGTTCAGTTCTTACACATATATATTCCGATCTTACACATATATATTCCGTTCTTACACATATATATCCAGTTCTTACACATATATATTCAGTTCTTACACATATATATTCCGTTCTTACACATATATATTCCGTTCTTACACGTACTTTTTCCGTTCTTACCCATATATATTCCGTACTTACACATATATATTCCGTTCTTACACATATATATTCAGTGCTTACACATATATATCAGTTCATACACATATATATTCACTTCCTACACATATATATTCCGTTCTAACGCATATATTTTCCGTTCTTACACGTATATATTCCGTTCTTACACGTATATATTCCGTTCTTACACGTATATATTCAGTTCTTACACATATATTCAGTTCTTACACATATATATTCCGTTCTTAAGCATATATATTCAGTTCTTACGCATATATATTCCGTTCTTACACATAGTTATTCCATTCTTACAAATATATATTCCGTTCTTACACGTACATATTCCGTTCTTACACATATATATTCTGTTCTTACACATATATATTCCGTTCTTACACGTATATATTCCGTTCTTACACGTATACATTCCGTTCTTACAAAAATATATTCCGTTCTTACACATTTATATTCAGTTCTTACACATATATATTCAGTTCTAACGCATATATATTCAGTTCTTACGCATATATATTCAGTTCTTACGCATATATATTCAGTTCTTACACATATATATTCAGTTCTTACACATATATATTCCGTTCTTACACATATATATTCCGTTCTTACACATATATATTCCGTTCTTACACATATATATTCACTTCTTACACATATATATTCCGTTCTTACAAATATATATTCCGTTCTTACACGTACATATTCCGTTCTTACACATATATATTCCGTTCTTACGAATATATATTCAGTTCTTACGCATATATATTCAGTTCTTACACATATATATTCAGTTCTTACAGATATATATTCAGTTCTTACGCATATATATTCAGTTCTTACGCATATATATTCATTTCTTACACATATATGTTCAGTTCTTACACATATATATTCCGTTCTTAAACATATATATTCCGTTCTTACACATATATATCCAGTTCTTACACATATATATTCACTTCTTACACATATATATTCAGTTCTTACACATATATATTCCGTGCTTACATGTACTTTTTCCATTCTTACCCATATATATTCCGTACTTACACATATATATTCCGTTCTTACACATATATATTCAGTGCTTACACATATATATTCAGTTCATACACGTATATATTCACTTCCTACACATATATATTCCGTTGTAACGCATATATTTTCCGTTCTTACACGTATATATTCCGTTCTTACACGTATATATTCAGTTCTTACACATATATTCAGTTCTTACACATATATATTCAGTTCTTACGCATATAAATTCCGTTCTTACACATATATATTCCGTTCTTACAGGTAAATATTCCGTTCTTACACGTATATATTCCGTTCTTACACATATAAATTCCGTTTTTACACATATATTATTCCGTTCTTACACGTTTATATTCTGTTCTTACACGTATATATTCAGTTCTTACACATATATTCAGTTCTTACACATATATATTCAGTTCTTACGCATATATATTCCGTTCTTACACATATATATTCCGTTCTTACAGGTAAATATTCCGTTCTTACACGTATATATTCCGTTCTTACACATATATATTCCGTTCTTACACGTACATATTCCGTTCTTACACATATATATTCCGTATTTACACATATATATTCAGTTCTTACGCTTATATATTCAGTTCTTACGCATATATATTAATTTCGTACGCATATATGTTCAGTTCTTACACATATATATTCCGTTCTTACACGTACATATTCCGTTCTTACACATATATATTCCGTTCTTACACATATATATTCCGTTCTTACACATATATATTCAGTTCTTACACATATATATTCACTTCTTAAACATATTATTCAGTTCTTACACATATATGTTCAGTTCTTACACATATATATTCCGTTCTTACACGTACATATTCCGTTCTTTCCCATATATATTCCGTTCTTACACATTTATATTCCGTTCTTACACATATATATTCAGTTCTTATACATATATATTCACTTCTTACACATATATATTCACTTCTTACACATATATATTCCGTTATAATGCATATATTTTCCGTTCTTACACGTATATATTCCGTTCTTACACGTATATATTCCGTTCTTACACGTATATATTCAGTTCTTACACATATATTCAGTTCTTACACATATATATTCAGTTCTTACGCATAAATATTCAGTTCTTACGCATATATATTCCGTTCTTACACATATATATTCCGTTCTTACGCATATATATTCTTACACATATATGTCGTTCTTACACATATATATTCCGTTCTTACACATGTATATTCCGTTCTAACGCATATATATTTCATTCTTACACGTATATATTCCGTTCTTACACTTATATATTCCGTTCTTACACGTATATATTCCGTTTTTACACATATATATATTCCGTTCTTACACGTATATATTCAATTCCTATACGTGTATATTCCGTTCTTACACGTATATATTCCGTTTTTACACATATATATTCCGTTCTTACACATATATATTCTGTTCTTACACATATATATTCCGTTTTTACACGTATATATTCCGTTCTTACAAACATATATTCCGTTCTTACACATATATATTCAGTTCTTACACATATATATTCAGTTCTTACGCATATATATTCAGTTCTTACGCATATATATTTAGTTCTTACGCATATATATTCAGTTCTTACACATATATATTCAGTTCTTACACATATATATTCAGTTCTTTCACTTATATATTAAGTTCTTACACATATTTATTCCGTTCTTACAGATATATATTCAGTTCTTACAGATATATATTCAGTTCTTACGCATATATATTCAGTTCTTACGCATATATATTCATTTCTTACACATATATGTTCAGTTCTTACACATATATATTCCGTTCTTACACATATATATTCCGTTCTTACACATATATATCCAGTTCTTACACATATATATTCACTTTTTATACATATATATTCAGTTCTTACACATAAATATTCGTTCTTACACGTACTTTTTCCGTTCTTACCCATATATATTCCGTACTTACACATATATATTCCGTTCTTACACATATATATTCAGTGCTTACACATATATATCAGTTCATACACGTATATATTCACTTCCTACACATATATATTCCGTTCTAACGCATATATTTTCCGTTCTTACACGTATATATTCCGTTCTTACACGTATATATTCAGTTCTTACACATATATTCAGTTCTTACACATATATATTCAGTTCTTACGCATATATTCAGTTCTTACTTATATATATTCCGTTCTTACACATAGTTATTCCATACTTACAAATATATATTCGGTTCTTACACATATATATGCAGTTCTTATACATATATATTCACTTCTTACACATATATATTCCGTTCTTACAAATATATATTCCGTTCTTACACGTACATATTCCGTTCTTACACATATATATTCCGTTCTTACACATATATATTCCGTTCTTACTAATATATATTCAGCTCTTACGCATATATATTCAGTTCTTACACATATATATTGAGTTCTTACAGATATATATTCAGTTCTTACGCATATATATTCAGTTCTTACGCATATATATTCATTTCTTACACATATATGTTCAGTTCTTACACATATATATTCCGTTCTTACACGTACATATTCCGTTCTTACACATATATATTCCGTTCTTACACATATATATTCCGTTCTTACACATATATTTTCAGTTCTTGCGCATATATATTCACTTCTTACACATATATATTCACTTCTTACACATATATATTCCGTTATAATGCATATATTTTCCGTTCTTACACGTATATATTCCGTTCTTACACGTATATATTCCGTTCTTACACGTACTTTTTCCGTTCTTACCCATATATATTCCGTACTTACACATATATATTCCGTTCTTACACATATATATTCAGTGCTAACACATATATATTCAGTTCATACACGTATATATTCACTTCCTACACATATATATTCCGTTCTAACGCATATATTTTTCGTTCTTACACGTATATATTCCGATCTTACACGTATATATTCCGTTCTTACACGTATATATTCAGTTCTTACACATATATTCAGTTCTTACACATATATATTCAGTTCTTACGCATATATATTCCGTTCTTACGCATATATATTCCGTTCTTACAGGTACATATTCCGTTCTTACACGTATATATTCCGTTCTTACACATATAAATTCCGTTTTTACACATATATTATTCCGTTCTTACACGTTTATATTCTGTTCTTACACATATATATTCCGTTCTTACACGTATATATTCCGTTCTTACACATATATATTCAGTTCTTACACATATATTCCGTTCTTACACATATTTTTTTCGTTCTTACACATAAATATTCCGTTCTTACACATATATATTCCGTTCTTACACGTACATATACCGTTCTTACACATATATATTCCGTATTTACACATATATATTCAGTTCTTACGCATATATATTCAGTTCTTACGCATATATATTCAGTTCGTACATATATATATTCAGTTCTTACACGTATATATTCCGTTCTTACACGTATATATTCCGTTCTTACAAAAATATATTCCATTCTTACACATATATATTCAGTTCTTACGCATATATATTCAGTTCTGACGCATATATATTCAGTTCTTACGCATATATATTCAGTTCTTACGCATATATATTCAGTTCTTACACATATATATTCAGTTCTTACACATATATATTCAGTTCTTTCACTTATATATTCAGTTCTTACACATATTTATTCCGTTCTTACACATATATATTCCGTTCTTACACATATATATTCAGTTCTTACACATATATATTCACTTCTTACACATATATATTCCGTTCTTACAAATATATATTCCGTTCTTACACGTACATAATCCGTTCTTACACATATATATTCCGTTCTTACGAATATATATTCAGTTCTTACGCATATATATTCAGTTCTTACACATATATATTCAGTTCTTACAGATATATATTCAGTTCTTACGCATATATATTCAGTTCTTACGCATATATATTCAGTTCTTACACATATATGTTCAGTTCTTACACATATATATTCCGATCTTACACATATATAATCCGTTCTTACACATATATATCCAGTTCTTACACATATATATTCACTTCTTACACATATATATTCAGTTCTTACACATATATATTCCGTTCTTACACGTACTTTTTCCGTTCTTACCCATATATATTCCGTACTTACACATATATATTCCGTTCTTACACATATATATTCAGTGCTTACACATATATATCAGTTCATACACATATATATTCACTTCCTACACATATATATTCCGTTCTAACGCATATATTTTCCATTCTTACACGTATATATTCCGTTCTTACACGTATATATTCCGTTCTTACACGTATATATTCAGTTCTTACACATATATTCAGTTCTTACACATATATATTCAGTTCTTAAGCATATATATTCAGTTCTTACGCATATATATTCCGTTCTTACACATAGTTATTCCATTCTTACAAATATATATTCCGTTCTTACACGTACATATTCCGTTCTTACACATATATATTCTGTTCTTACACATATATATTCCGTTCTTACACGTATATATTCCGTTCTTACACGTATACATTCCGTTCTTACAAAAATATATTCCGTTCTTACACATTTATATTCAGTTCTTACACATATATATTCAGTTCTAACGCATATATATTCAGTTCTTACGCATATATATTCAGTTCTTACGCATATATATTCAGTTCTTACACATATATATTCAGTTCTTACACATATATATTCCGTTCTTACACATATATATTCCGTTCTTACACATATATATTCCGTTCTTACACATATATATTCACTTCTTACACATATATATTCCGTTCTTACAAATATATATTCCGTTCTTACACGTACATATTCCGTTCTTACACATATATATTCCGTTCTTACGAATATATATTCAGTTCTTACGCATATATATTCAGTTCTTACACATATATATTCAGTTCTTACAGATATATATTCAGTTCTTACGCATATATATTCAGTTCTTACGCATATATATTCATTTCTTACACATATATGTTCAGTTCTTACACATATATATTCCGTTCTTAAACATATATATTCCGTTCTTACACATATATATCCAGTTCTTACACATATATATTCACTTCTTACACATATATATTCAGTTCTTACACATATATATTCCGTGCTTACATGTACTTTTTCCATTCTTACCCATATATATTCCGTACTTACACATATATATTCCGTTCTTACACATATATATTCAGTGCTTACACATATATATTCAGTTCATACACGTATATATTCACTTCCTACACATATATATTCCGTTGTAACGCATATATTTTCCGTTCTTACACGTATATATTCCGTTCTTACACGTATATATTCAGTTCTTACACATATATTCAGTTCTGACACATATATATTCAGTTCTTACGCATATAAATTCCGTTCTTACACATATATATTCCGTTCTTACAGGTAAATATTCCGTTCTTACACGTATATATTCCGTTCTTACACATATAAATTCCGTTTTTACACATATATTATTCCGTTCTTACACGTTTATATTCTGTTCTTACACGTATATATTCAGTTCTTACACATATATTCAGTTCTTACACATATATATTCAGTTCTTACGCATATATATTCCGTTCTTACACATATATATTCCGTTCTTACAGGTAAATATTCCGTTCTTACACGTATATATTCCGTTCTTACACATATATATTCCGTTCTTACACGTACATATTCCGTTCTTACACATATATATTCCGTATTTACACATATATATTTAGTTCTTACGCTTATATATTCAGTTCTTACGCATATATATTAATTTCGTACGCATATATGTTCAGTTCTTACACATATATATTCCGTTCTTACACGTACATATTCCGTTCTTACACATATATATTCCGTTCTTACACATATATATTCCGTTCTTACACATATATATTCAGTTCTTACACATATATATTCACTTCTTAAACATATTATTCAGTTCTTACACATATATGTTCAGTTCTTACACATATATATTCCGTTCTTACACGTACATATTCCGTTCTTTCCCATATATATTCCGTTCTTACACATTTATATTCCGTTCTTACACATATATATTCAGTTCTTACACATATATATTCCGTTATAATGCATATATATTCACTTCTTACACATATATATTCCGTTATAATGCATATATTTTCCGTTCTTACACGTATATATTCCGTTCTTACACGTATATATTCCGTTCTTACACGTATATATTCAGTTCTTACACATATATTCAGTTCTTACACATATATATTCAGTTCTTACGCATAAATATTCAGTTCTTACGCATATATATTCCGTTCTTACACATATATATTCCGTTCTTACGCATATATATTCTTACACATATATGTCGTTCTTACACATATATATTCCGTTCTTACACATGTATATTCCGTTCTAACGCATATATATTTCATTCTTACACGTATATATTCCGTTCTTACACTTATATATTCCGTTCTTACACGTATATATTCCGTTTTTACACATATATATATTCCGTTATTACACGTATATATTCAATTCCTATACGTGTATATTCCGTTCTTACACGTATATATTCCGTTTTTACACATATATATTCCGTTCTTACACATATATATTCTGTTCTTACACATATATATTCCGTTCTTACACGTATATATCCCGTTTTTACACGTATATATTCCGTTCTTACAAACATATATTCCGTTCTTACACATATATATTCAGTTCTTACACATATATATTCAGTTCTTACGCATATATATTCAGTTCTTACGCATATATATTTAGTTCTTACGCATATATATTCAGTTCTTACACATATATATTCAGTTCTTACACATATATATTCAGTTCTTTCACTTATATATTCAGTTCTTACACATATTTATTCCGTTCTTACACATATATATTCCGTTCTTACACATATATATTCAGTTCTTACACATATATATTCACTTCTTACACATATATATTCCGTTCTTACAAATATATATTCCGTTCTTACACGAACATATTCCGTTCTTACACATATATTTTCCGTTCTTACGAATATATATTCAGTTCTTACGCATATATATTCAGTTCTTACACATATCTATTCAGTTCTTACAGATATATATTCAGTTCTTACGCATATATATTCAGTTCTTACGCATATATATTCATTTCTTACACATATATGTTCAGTTCTTACACATATATATTCCGTTCTTACACATATATATTCCGTTCTTACACATATATATCCAGTTCTTACACATATATATTCACTTTTTATACATATATATTCAGTTCTTACACATAAATATTCGTTCTTACACGTACTTTTTCCGTTCTTACCCATATATATTCCGTACTTACACATATATATTCCGTTCTGACACATATATATTCAGTGCTTACACATATATATCAGTTCATACACATATATATTCACTTCCTACACATATATATTCCGTTCTAACGCATATATTTTCCGTTCTTACACGTATATATTCCGTTCTTACACGTATATATTCAGTTCTTACACATATATTCAGTTCTTACACATATATATTCAGTTCTTACGCATATATTCAGTTCTTACTTATATATATTCCGTTCTTACACATAGTTATTCCATACTTACAAATATATATTCGGTTCTTACACATATATATGCAGTTCTTATACATATATATTCACTTCTTACACATATATATTCCGTTCTTACAAATATATATTCCGTTCTTACACGTACATATTCCGTTCTTACACATATATATTCCGTTCTTACACATATATATTCCGTTCTTACTAATATATATTCAGTTCTTACGCATATATATTCAGTTCTTACACATATATATTGAGTTCTTACAGATATATATTCAGTTCTTACGCATATATATTCAGTTCTTACGCATATATATTCATTTCTTACACATATATGTTCAGTTCTTACACATATATATTCCGTTCTTACACGTACATATTCCGTTCTTACACATATATATTCCGTTCTTACACATATATATTCCGTTCTTACACATATATTTTCAGTTCTTACGCATATATATTCACTTCTTACACATATATATTCAGTTCTTACACATATATATTCCGTTCTAACGCATATATATTCCGTTCTTACACGTATATATTCCGCTCTAACGCATATATATTCCGTTCTTACACGTATATATTCCGTTCTTACACTTATATATTCCGTTCTTACACGTATATATTCCGTTTTTACACATATTAATTCCGTTCTTACACGTATATATTCCGTTCTTACACGTATATATTCCGTTCTTACACATATATATTCCGTTCTTACACATATATATTCTGTTCTTACACATATATATTCCGTTCTTACACGTATATATTCCGTTCTTACACGTATATATTCCGTTCTTAAAAATATATATTCCGTTCTTACACATATATATTCAGTTCTTACGCATATATATTCAGTTCTTACGCATATATATTCAGTTCTTACGCATATATATTCAGTTCTTACGCATATATATTCAGTTCTTACACATATATATTCAGTTCTTACACATATATATTCAGTTCTTTCACTTATATATTCAGTTCTTACACATATATATTCCGTTCTTAGACATATTTATTCCATACTTACACATATATATTCCGTTCTTACGCATATATATTCAGTTCTTACACATATATATTCACTTCTTACACATATATATTCCGTTCTTACAAATATATATTCCGTTCTTACACGTACATATTCCGTTCTTACACATATATATTCCGTTCTTATACATATATATTCCGTTCTTACTAATATATATTCAGTTCTTACGCATATATATTCAGTTCTTACACATATATATTCAGTTCTTACAGATATATATTCAGTTCTTACGCATATATATTCAGTTCTTACGCATATATATTCATTTCTTACACATATATGTTCAGTTCTTACACATATATATTCCGTTCTTACACGTACATATTCCGTTCTTACACATATATATTCCGTTCTTACACATATATATTCCGTTCTTACACATATATTTTCAGTTCTTACGCATATATATTCACTTCTTACACATATATATTCAGTTCTTACACATATATATTCCGTTGTTACACATATATACACATATGTATTCCGTTCTTACACATATATATTCCGTTCTTACACGTACATATTCCGTTCTTACACATATATATTCCGTTCTTACACATATATATTCCGTTTTTACGCATATATATTCAATTCTTACGCATATATATTCAGTTCTTATTCATATATATTCAGTTTCTTACCAATATATATTCAGTTCTTACACATATATATTCAGTTCTTGAACATATATATTCAGTTCTTACACATATATATTCCGTTCTTACACATATATCGTCCCATCAACGCAATAACTCCGTAAGCGACATGTTTTCAGAAAATCATTTTTTTGCATAAATGAGTCTCTCACATTGAGATACATGTTCTATCAAAAGATTAGAGTTGATTTGGCACTTTTCGGGATTTTATTTCATTAGAAGCACAACTCACTATCTGCAGTCATGAAAAAGTTCAACGCAACTACTCAATAAGTGCACTTACGGAGTTGTTGCATTGAATGTTTCAATGCAAAAACTCTGTAAGTGCACTAACAATAACTCTGTAAATGCACTTACTGAATTATTGCATTCAATTAATCTGAGTATCATGACTTGTGACAAGACAGTGATTTCACTAAATTAATATGATGTCATAATGGTTTTTATTATTTAGCTTATAAAATATATATTATTCATACAAAAAAGGAAATGTTTTACAATTTTCCCCCAAAATAAAACTTAAATCACTGATCAACACAGGTTGATATTGAGCTCTAAAACCATAGATTAAGAAGAAAAAATACTAAATTTTAGTGAGATTGTTAAAGGGACACATGGCAATCTTGATTTTTTGAAAACTCGCGGCGTCCCGTTAGTTTTTCTAATTAACATGTCTAATTAACATGCATTATTTCAATCATTAATAATAATTATAAGAATAGTATAAACCAAATTGGTTTTGTATATTACTGACTTTTGATAATACTGCACCATATAATATATTTCAACATTTGGTAAAATAGCATAGAAAATTGAAATATACAGCATTTTTATTTAATGATATGCAAACCGGTTTAAAGTCAAAATGTTCCTTGATAAATAAGTAGAGACGCTAATATTGATGCTTGATAAAAACATTAAGATTGCCGTGTGTCCCTTTAAGATTAAGTTATATTTGAGCAATTTACATCTTTACAACGGAACTGTTAATTAGAAATTGACAAAAATATTTTGTCGTTTTGTTTTTATCAATATAAATATGATTGCCAGGGTTTTATCTTTCGTAATAGAATACTATACTGGATATTGGTTTTATCCTTATTGAATAATAGAATATTCACTCAATCTCACAGGAATGTACTATTTAGTTTATTATACTGAAAAAATACATTTGAAAAAAAAATTGGTTCTGCAAATAAACATTCTTTTAAAATAAAACATTACAAAAAATGTTTTTACACTTTTAAATCAACTGTAAAAGCAAAGATTATAATTGTATATGTATACGTTGAGTTTTTCTAAACGAGCGCTCATCATTTGTGTGCATGTAACAGTGTATTTAGCGGGCAATAATTGAAAGTGTTTCATGGTCTGTCTATGGAAATTCAGCATGTTCAACATTGTGCTTAAGACTTTTTGATTCATTTGTGTGCATATAATTGGTGTAGCGGGTAATAGGCGGAAATGTTTCAGAGTCCATTTATGGGAATTTAACAATTTTACATGAGGTAGTTATGATAACAGAAAATAACTACCAGTGTCTTTAATATCTACTTCATAGAAACGAACTACCTGTATGCTATCCAATTTCATAGAAAAGAAATGTGCATGTGTTTTTTGTGTCTGTGTAATATAATTAATCCTGTTACAAACAAATTGTAATTTTAAATTGGTTCAGTGGCATCAAACTTTGTACAGGTGATGGTGAGGACTATGCTTGATTGTGAAAATCTACTTAAGAACTGCGGTCAAATTATTTATTATTGATAAACCAATTACTCAGACATTAAGACAAGTCATATTAGTATTTGTTTTGACCTGCAACAAGTGACCCCATGATGCTAGGCATCAAGTTTACACTCTGCACCTAAGTTAAGCAACTTCAACTTAACCATTTACTCTGTGGGGTCAGGTGATGGCTTTTCATATATTTGTAATGAAATAATTGCAAAAAGGGAATCCTGAGGTGTTTATATGCTTTTTGGAAGCAATGGCTGCTACCAAAATAAGGGTTTACACTGTACTCTTTTAACTGTTTTATGGAGCGCTGTGGTCTAGTGGTAGAGCAGTGAACCCTTGACCGAAAAGTCATGGGTACAATTACTGCCATAACCATAATATGTGTTGTGTCCCTTAGCAAGACACTTTATCTGCATTTGCTTAGTACTGGTTCTACCCAGGTAGACATCAAGAGTGATTCAAATAAGTTCATAGAGCTTTTGTTACAATCAATTGTAAAATAAATAAGTTTAACCTAACTGTTCAGTTCAGATTAACGTGTATAACAGAGTAATATGTTCATTCCACCATTGAATGTGCAACCAACAATACAAACTGCTCAGTGGACTTGGTCATACAAGCTTCCCGAATCATGTATGTTAGTGAGGAAAAGTCAATTCTTATGGATGGCGGGAGGTGTATAGTGCTGGTTCTACCCAGTAAAGTGGGTGGTCTGCTTCCACCACCAAAAAATAAAACTGAGCGTCATATATAAATGATGTAAAACACCATAAAAACAAACAAGCAAATCATGTAATAAAACCTATAATGTTACTCAGTTGGCAATGAATTGACTTCAGTAGACACTGCCATCGCCACTGATGGCATGAACATCAAATGGACATTCCCTAGAAACTTGAACAATTGATCTAACTGACATGATGACCATCAAGTAAGACCATGATGG